>JACXGI010007934.1:8800-35431 GCA_016801175.1 Esox masquinongy
GTACACTAATACACCCCCCTCTTGAACTAACAGTGTTCAGTGGTACACTAATACACCCCCCTCTTGAACTAACAGTGTTCAGTGGTACACTAATACACCCCCCTCTTGAACTAACAGTGTTCAGTGGTACACTAATACACCCCCCTCTTGAACTAACAGTGTTCAGTGGTACACTAATACACCCCACTCTTGAACTTGAATCTCCTCTCTGTCCTTCCCTCCATGTCTCCCACAATCTCTCTCTTTCCATCTCCCTTGATCTCCATCTCTCTTTTTCTCTCCCTCCATCTCCCTCTCTTCATTGCAATCTTTTTGGGATTCTTTCTTTTTCCACCTGTCTTCATCGTTCTTTCTCCTTTACCTTTCTTTTCTTCTCTGTCTCTCGCTTATATATCCATATCTCACCCAGTTTCTCTGTCTCTCTCCCCCACCTACTTCCATAACCCGCTTTATATTCCTCTCTCATCTCCCTCTTTAGTTTTGTTTTCATCATTCCCTCGTCCATTTCTCTTCTTTTAGTCTTCATCTAAATCTCTCTTTCCTGATGCAAAGTGCGAAAATGGACATTAGCATTAAACATTAAAATTGAAAGCTCTGATGTTGGATTCAACCATGCCATTTAACTCAGCATATATTCATTTCAGATGGAAGAGGTTATAAACTTCAAGCACTTACGTTCTACTGATTCAGTGCAGTGGCATCAATAATAGTTCAATTAAGTCATGGTTAAATTAAGTCAATGTAGTGCCATTTCCCAGCTCCCTTTTAATTCAGACATGCTTTTTGTAAGTCTCTGAGGATAATCTCTAAAGTGTTAACATAATACATTGCCTTGCTATCACCACAGCCTGTCTTTGGTAGCCCCAAGCTACCATCTGTCCACATGTCTTTATCATGCTGTTCTCTATCTGTTCTCTTCAGAAGTGGAATGTGTGTGTGTGTATCACGTCATTAACTCTGTGCCTTGATGAAGCTTTGACAGGTAATCTCCACAGTAGTTGTCAACCGGTGTAAAAAGCCCTGACGGAGAACTCCCCGAGCCTGTCAAAGCAAAAATGTGTGCGTCTTTGAAGACCCAGTTCCTGACAAAGCTGGGAGATTTAAAGAGATAGAAGACTGCACATCTATCTTTATCTGTGTGTATGTATGTACCTTATGTATGTATGTATATATATATACAATCCAAAGTTTGGACACACCCCTTTATGTGGATGGGTACGTGTGGCCAAACTTTGGACTGGTACTGTATATACAGTACACACACTCACACTCATCAGACCATCCAAGCTTTCTTGACAAAACCGCCAATCATCTGGAATGGGCATCAATGTAATAGCAGTTAGGGGGTGGGTTTAGTGATTTCAGATTTCAGAAGCTTTTTCATCTTCTTTCTTCCTCTCTTTCCATGTCACACACACACACTCATATTTACGTGTACACATACACACCTTTCCGTGAGGAGATCAGTCTAGCCAACAGTTCACTGAGGTTTGCTCTGGAGTCTTCATCTTCTCCCGCATATGGGATGGTATTGGTCAAAGGGTCAGAACGAATATGTCTGAGGCGGGGCTCAGTGTCGAAGTGGCCATTTTGTGCTATCAAAGAGAGTTCGCACCACCTTGTTAGTATTTATAAACTGTTGATGAAACACAAAAACATAGATATAAAATAATGTTGATAGTATCATTTGTAAAGTATTTTATTGCTATAGTGTATTTATAGAACCCATGTTTTGCCACAAAAAGCTAACAATTCATATAACATGGACTAGGGTGGTCCATATTAAATGAATGTTGGTATGCATGTACTGCTGTAGCATGTAGCAAAACATCCCACTGCTCTCTCAGCATAAACTCGCCTCTGTCTTCTACCATTTTGCTATCTGACAAAGCATGAAATGCCACAAAGAAAATATTTATATAATCAGGGCAATGGTTGGAACTTTTGGAGTTGAATTTTGTGAAGTCAAATTTGTGCTTTAGACTTTGCCTCATTGATTTAACTCCCGGCCAGCTTGGCAGTTGAAGATCAAGGCATATCTTGTAAAGCACTTCTTGCCAAGACATTCTTCTTCCTATGCTTTCTCAACCAGGAAGTACTGTCTAGCACCAAGGGGCTTGGAGTAGCACACATTCAGTGGCCAGCAATCATGATTGAGCTCGCCGACGCCTTATCTACCAAAAGGCACGTGGCAAGGCAACCTCACCAATCTCACCAACCCCAGACAGTGCTCAGCCAATTTTTCACTCAATGCGAGGTCTCAGGGAATTGTAGCTACGCTGTTCTGCTATGATGCAACTGCACTGCAAAAACTGACTTTCGGGATCCACTGAGCCATTCGGGATCCAAATATAAGTATTTCAATGTTGAGCATTTAAACATTATGTTTTTTAAGGACTTTCTAATAAATGCATTTGACATCCAACTGCGGTGACTCAATGTTCTTACCTTCAGAGGGAGGGTTCAGGCCTTGGCGGACCTCTTGAAGGGAAAGGGAGGAGTGGGGGCGTCCCAAGCAGCTATTGCACAGGACCCCCAATACGATGCACACCCACAACCCTGCAGTCATCTAGTGGAGAGCAGAAGGAGTATAGCAGTGATGTGAGTTCTCCTTGACCTCTACATCTTCTGTCCTCTGTTTCTCTCGCTCCCTTTCTCTCTCCTCACATCCCAAAGTTGTGGTTAGCTCTTCTAACCGTTTGAAAAGCCCTGAAACCGAACTGTTTCCGTTCTTATTTTTGCTGCTCCGCTGAAAATCAAGTTCCATAACCACTTTACTGTTTTATTGATAGTCTTGATTTCTTCATTCCACAAATGCATTAATGATCAGATAATATCACTCAAATTTTCTGGAGGTGTTTAGCAAAATTGCAATGGTCTTTTCCTTCTCATTCTTTCGAGATCCTTGTTTCCCTGCCCTTCATGGCTCTCTTTGCTCTTTCATTCTGGATAATACTGAATTATTGAATGTCTTGACCAAAGTCATCAAAAGAAAAAATGCTAGAGTATAAAATAAATGTGGGAACATTTCAATAATTTTTCTATGACAAATACAGCAGAGGTGTGTCAGAAACAGTAATGGTCAGTCAGGTTTATAGGTAGTGCGGGCTACCTGTAAAGTGTTCAATCTTAGGCAGTTGTTACCTTCACTAAGCTGCACCTGCCAGGCTTCAATTAATCATCCACACACAGTTCAACATTCCAGCCATTCACATAACAGGCCAAGCTTCAGTTTACTCAATCCAAAGAGAATTGGCATTTACGTTTATTTAATGTAGTATTATTTCGTTTTACATTTAAAGATTTGAAGAATCTTGAGCATTCTTGTTCTTATTCCTCACTCAAATATGTCGACTTGGATCCACTTAGGTAATTCATTTATTCTCAATTAACAGGTTTCTTAGTAAAAAAGAGTGAAATACTGTTCTTACCTTAAGGAAAGAGAGAGAGTGTCCGTATGTTGGAGGAATGTGGAATCAGGGACTTCTCCGTTCAGAGAAAAAGACAACGCTTATATATACCAGTATACACTCTCTCTCTCCATCTCTCTCTCTCTCACTCTCTCTTGCTCTCTCTCTCTCTGAATAAGTGTGTGTGTGTTTGTGTGTGTGTGTGCGCACATTTTTGTGTTAGCATTTATCTGAATGACGTCAACCATGTCAGTTTGTGTATGATTATTTTTCAGTTTGTGTTCGCAGTTGTATGTATGCATAATGTGTGTGTGTGTGTGTGTGTGTGTTTGAGCATAATAATGCCCATTAGGCCCTCTAGAGGGCAGTATCTGTGTCAAGGAAGGAGAGCAAGGATAGTCAGGGTTAGGCGTTACATTTGACTGGTTGAGTTAAGAGTGAAAAGCAATGAACAAAAAAACATCCAGCATTAGGAGTCAGACTTGTGTTTGCATTTCTAGTCCCTAAAATAAAAAGAGATGCACTGAATTACTTTGCCTTGTTGATATTAGCTACTATTAGCAGTGCTCAGCAGCCCGCAATTACTGTATTCTCACCATGTTGACCTTATAACTGGAAGTAAGTGTCATGTCCAGTCTAGTCTATGCTACTTTAACGTTTTAAAAACTTCAACTGAATTGCTCTGAAAAAAAAAAGTAAAATACCTCCCCTCGTTCTTTTTTCTCCCTTAAACTTCCTCTTCCTTTCCCTCCCTCTTTGTCTCTCCCACATCCCCCACTCTCTCAACTGAGGTGACTGGATAGGGGTTTAAGCAACTCATTGATCACTGTGTCAAACTAATCGATTAAGTCTAATCGATAGGCATTGATCAGGTATCTCGCGGAACAACATCCTAACAATCTATCAGAAGCTTTATGTTGTCACAGAGGTAAGCTCTTCACTTGTCTTTACGGTTGTCTCCTTCAGCGCGTATGTATGTGGACTGGGTCTTTCTGATTCTCTCAAACTGTGTTTTTTCACTTATATCCATTCATCCATTCACACACACACATACACACTTATACCTGGAATCTATTAAAGTGAACTCCAAACATGTTCTATCCTTAAAAAGAAATTCAAATCCAATCACTAACCTTAAAAGTGAAACTTACTCTAACTCTTACCATACTCCCAACCTTAACCTGACCTCAATGAAAAACGATGATGCCTAAACTTAACCTTAACTGTAATACTAAGCCTCATTACAACCTTTACCCTAATACCAAACCTAAACCTCTCCCCAAGCCTAAAAACTGTTATTGTGTATATGACGACAAGCCAAAGGTCCTCACCTTGCCAAAATATCCTCATATAAAACTCAAACCTGTTCTCACTTTGATAGCAATTTGAGTAGACACACAGACACACACGTGCACATTTTCTTCCTGAGGTGGAGATGGTGTAACATTAGCAGTAGACACACAGAGACGTGTGTGTGTGGGCAGTGCAGCCAGGCCTGTTCCAATTAGAATGGATTAGCCCTGATGTGGGTGGCGTAGGAGGTGTGTGTGTCTATCAGTGTGGGTAAGTGTGTAGATGTTTGCTTGTGTGTGTGTGTGTGTGTGTGTGTGTATGTGTGTGTGTGTGTGTGTGTTTGTGTGTGTGTGTGGGTGGGTGGGTGGGATTGGATCCACAGCAGTGTCAATAGACTCAAGACACCTGGACACGTGTTGATTGGCAGGATGGTTGTGTGTGTGTGTGTGTGTGTGTACTTAAATGTATATGCATACAGTATACGTGTGTTTTGCCTTCCTACATACTCTGAAACCTTCTTTGAAGTGTAAAAACACACAAAGTGTAAAAGACCACAATCCGTGAGAAAAGATCAAGGTCAACCAATGTTTACAATTTATAAATGTACAAAACAAGTAATTCTTCCACAAACACAGGGCACATTTGGATCTTGTCTTCTTTTAATTATATATTTGGGGGTAATTATATTTTTTATGGTATATTTAACACAGACAGAGGGGAAAGACACAGCAGATGAGAGAGAAAGAGCAGTAGGCCAGATAAACCCATGATCCCTCGGGTCTTGGACTTAAACTGCTGGACCACCCTGGGCCATACTTTCACTATTTCTGTAGCTCTGTTAAAATAATTCTGTTGAAAATCTCAAAACAAAGATGCTTCTCAGTCTCAAGCTGACATAAAAAAACGACAAAACTAGAAAGAAAAAAAGTTGTAATCTTGAGTCAGCCATAACTCTCTTTGTGACAGGGGAAATGGAAGCTAGTTGGGTCATTACCCCTCCTGTGTGTCATTTGCTAATCTCGCGTTTCCAGCCCGTACAACCCATTTGGATTACATGCTTTCTGGCTGCCTTTGGAACTGCCGATCTGCTGTCATCAAGGCACATCTCAACCTACGCTGCTCTCCAGGCCCTTGGATTTCTAGCCCTGACACAGACATGGATTACCCAAGAAAGTACAGCTACTCTGGTTGCTCTCTCTTCACCATTTGTTCTGCCATAGTCCCACAGTATCTGG
This sequence comes from Esox masquinongy, assembly GCA_016801175.1. Lineage (NCBI taxonomy): Eukaryota > Metazoa > Chordata > Actinopteri > Esociformes > Esocidae > Esox > Esox masquinongy. The sequence goes on from JACXGI010007934.1 coordinate 14,739, forward strand.
TTGCCTTGATGGTGGCACCGGGCTACTAATTTCTTCAAAAAGGAGATTCTCTCCGTCCTCTCGCTCGCTCGCCAGTCCATTTTCTCTTTTTAATTCCACCGGTCCATTTAAGCGTAGCATTGCTGTGGTCTACTGTCCACCAGGTGCTCTTGGAGACTTCCTCAATGAGCTTGACGTGCTGCTCAGCCCTTTCCTAGATGATGGCTCATCACTCATATTATTGGGTGACTTCAACCTTCCAACGTCTAGATTCCATTATTTATGCCTATTTCTTTCCACTTCTTTATTTTGTTCACCTCATCCTTTCCCAATCAACCCCACTCACAAGGCAGGAAATGCAGTGATCTCATCTTTACTAGATACTGTCTGTAAACTAACCTCACTGCTTGCCCTCTCCAGGCCCCTGATCACGACTTTGTCCCCTTATCTCTTTCCCTTTCCTCCACACCATCTATAAGCCCCCTCACAGGTCATTCGCCACCGCAATAGTCGTTTTCCCTCCCCGACTGCTCTCTCCTCCACCATACTATCATTTCTCCCATCTCCTAAATCCTTTTCACTTTTGTCTCCTTGAGTCTGCCTTTTCCACCCTACTAGCATCACTTTCCAAGTACTTTTTTCTCAGTCCATAATGAGTTGGCATGCATTCCTTGGTTGAGGCAGTTATTAGTTATTCAGAAAAAGGTGGACTTATCCTAAGGCAGAAGAGGCAGCTGCCTCAGGCCACACCTTATCAGGGGCTTGGTGAACTTGGGATAATCAGTTACTGCTGATATTATAGTTTGTTTTTTGTTGTATACTCGAGGCCCCTCCCAGAGAACATAACCACTCACAATCTTTCTCGTTAGGTGGGTTCAGCCAGCGGCCACCGGAACCCGCGTCCGGGCCTTTTCGTTGCAAGCAAACCTGCGTCCTGATTGGACACTCGCCCTCGAACTTATTTGAATGATAGCAGATCTCGGTCATGATTATTAATTGTCATTCATGCCACTGTGTAGCATTCACTAAAAGTATTTACATTATTGAATATAGTTTTTACAGATAGCGAATCTCACAGAAATGTTTAATTTTAAGGTTATTTGTAGGGTACTGCAATTTTTTCTGGGAGATTATGCGAATACTTTCAATTAGCTTGTGTTGTATGTTTATTGTGATCATCAACGTCAAATAAGTTTGAACAAAAGAAATAAGAAAACAACGATATCACTTCTTTTTTTACATTCGATCACTAAATCTGGTGCTAAAAAAACAAAAAGGAAGCAGAAGACAGCCAAAATACCAAAATGACCCCCCCCCCAAAAAAAAAAGGTCGGAACAATCTAATTCAATCAACTGAGTGAGTAAGCAATGTATTTTTTTCGTGGTCACTGCACCATTTAAATAAAATTGTCTGATTTGTCATAATGAGCTTGCACCAGACCGTTTAATAAAAGTTAAATAAATCGATACCTATGTACCATAAACGCATGAGTAGGCTGTCCTGCTGTCATATACCGCTTGCTAGGGCAATATTGATTCTTTTGAAAACGGATTTTTGATTGCTGTTTTTGCTATATTGGCCCTACCTCTGCGACAGCTATTTTGGAAATAGTGTGTCTTAATATTGTGCTTTGCGCGGTAATCATGAACACGTTTATGCTCCCCTGTGATTAGCTGCTGTGTTTCTGTTTGTGGATCCCGATGAGCATTTCGTGGTTAAGCTCTGTGAGCGCCGAGCGCATGCCTTGCTGCTCAATGTAGCGCTATGTGTTTTCGGGTTTGTTGTCTGCTATTGGCATGCTTGGTGCTCCCTTTTTTGTACCAACTTACCGACAAAACAGTTTACGATTTGGTGTTGAATGTGGGTGGGGATATGTGGGTAGAGGGGGAGCAGAGTTTTCCGGAAAGTATTGCAGCGGTATGTGCACTGGAGGCAGCATCTTATAACACTGGACCGCTACAGGCCACAGTGTTCATCAGTTGTGACAAGGTATTGTAATGAAAGAAAGTTCTTGTCATTCCTAAAGTTTTAGTTATTTGTGTAAGTCGCAGTCAGAAGTGTAGCTATGCCACCGAGACCTGGTTCAGATTGATACCCAGGAAACACACAGACATAATATACAGTTTAGCACTCTTTTTGTATCGAAAAGGTCATTGCAGTATACATTCACAGAATTAGGTTCTGGGTAGGCCAACACATTCTATGGTAGCCCATTTTTGTATAACCCCCGGGGTGCCCGGTTTCAGCCGCGAGCCAGTGAGCAACCCCACCACCACGGTTACAGGCGGTATGTACCTAAGGTACAGATAAAGACAGTTTCGCACAGCGAACCACAGGCTAATAATAGTTTACACAGCAAAATACCCAAAACAAACACACTCTCACACTCTGCATGCTACATCAGCCAACCCACGCGTAAGACAACTCATGGAAGTACGGTCTTCTGCCAACTACACTGCCTCCTCCTGCCCCCCTGTTAGCATCCCCAGGTGCGCTAGCTGCAGGCACTGCCCACCATCCTTGCTAATAAATAAAAAACACAGACAAGACAAACACAAATAAAAGAGTTGCACGTCTCCTCACCCCACTTATAGTTCCCACAGATGACGGTTATTTAAGCAGTATGGCATGAGTGGGTGTGCTATATGGCCAAAATACCACGGCTAAGAGATGTTCTTAGCGTCACCGCAAACCCCAGAGATGCCTTATTGCTATGGTGAACAGGTTACCAACCCCGTTGTGTCTTTTTTTGCTGTCTAAGCTGGCTACTACAGTTAAAACAGGAATATTTTTTGTCATTCCTGTGGTATACCGTCTCGTGTCCCAAAGCCGTCCCCTGCCCAGTTTATAATTAAGGGTCAATACTTAGGTCACGTTCCTATTAACAAGTATTATAGACATCGTCCTGGTCAGAGAACCAATGCTTAAACCGGGGGTGTGTTTAATGTAGTTTATATTTTATTTTTCAAATGGGGTGGGAGTTTAGGGGGCCTTAGAATGGAATCTGTCTCAGGCCTCCAAATCATTAATTCCACCTCTGGTATAAAAGGGCAGGATCCCAGAAGAAGTTGGATCATATAGGCCAATTTCACTCCACAATACAGGGCAGTCCAAACTAGTCCACTCTGATCAGACTGGCTTTATCCCAAGGAGCGAACTCCGAGGCTGAAAAATGAAGCCTACCCGGAAGTGCCAAAAACTGCAATTCATCGAATGGCCACTTGAGGCTGGCTGCAAATTTCACCCTTTTTGACATCTGTTGGGAGGGGTGAATTTTTTTATAACTCATCCGTTTAAATTATATTAAGTCTTATTATTAGGGGGCGTGGCCTATTGAGTGACAGGTGTGGTGCTGGCGTTGTCACGCGTGTCACTCCTAGCGGTTTGTCCTTTCTGGTATCGCCTCGGCTAACTCAAGTCACTGACAAGTAACGTTATAATCAAGTGACATCCAAATAAACGACTCGTAACCATACAGTCTGTGCTCATAACTAAAGTTATGTGAGATTAATATCTAATCTGCAAGTCTCAAACTATTTTTTACAGTCTATCGTCTCGACAAAATCTAGAGTTGCAAAATTACCACATTTATATATAAAATAAACGCTGAAGCATTTTAAGCATTTACGTTTTGTTGTATAGTTTCAGGTTAACTTGACTCAAGTGTAAGCTGGTAACGTTACGGTGACTGACTACCAACCGCCGGCTAACAACCTTAGCAACGCAGAGTAGTATAACGGTAGCATTTAGCTTAGCATCTTAGCCTTTGCTAACTTGGTACCTTGGCAAACAGGCACCTCAGCTGCACCCATGCCCCACCTCTGCCCATTTTTGGTTATCCGGGAGTTAGGGCAAGTGACGCGCTGCCAAGATGGCGACGGCCGTCTCCGCCAAAATGAGCTTCAAAACGACACTTATGGGTGACGTCACAGTTACTACGTCCATTTTTTTTTATAGTCTATGCTTTATCCCTAACAGGATGTAATGTAGCATACTCTTCAAGGTTTCCTAATGTTGACCTTGCTGTTATATCTCTTGATTTTGTTGAAATATCCTTTGGTAAAATACAGTGATCCTACCTATTTGCAGTCCCAGAGACATTTTGCATTGGGCAATGGATTGATAAAATGGATTTAACTTCTTTCTACACAGGACTCAAATACTTACCAGCAAATCACTGCCAGCCCAAATGAACCCCCATATAGAGACTAATGGGGTGCACACATTCACAGTAGTTCTTTTGCTCTGGGATCCTCTCAGACATCCTTGAGACTCCATTTGACCCAGACTGCTGTTTGTTAACCTGGTTCTCTCATAGACTCTGAGTTACGAGAGTTACCCAAGCTGTAATTATGAAAGGTAAATGCATACCTGTGTGGGGAATTGCCCTGATACTAATTGTATGTTTGTGTACAGTGGAGGCTTGGGGATAAAAGAAAACCAAAAGAGCTACTGCTAAATACCACAATGCGGATCTGATTGAATTTAGCCTATAATGCCTGAAGCACACGATGCACTCACAGGCAGCCCCATATTTTGCTCGGTCATTGAGACATTCTTTATGAGATTACATTTTTATTTTAACAGTGACCTTCTACTGATATAGAAACACTGCTAATAGAAACACTACTAGACCTGAAACAACCCAACCATTTCCCTTTATCTCAGTCCTACAGACATAAGCACATTCATCAGAGGCAGAGATGAGAGAGGGACAGGGAGTGGTGAGGCAAGGAGAGACAGGGGAACAGAGGGAAAGGGAGGGAAATAAAGAGTGTTACAGAGTTACCTCTTTGTCTTTTTTCAAGTGAGATATCACCATTACATTGTTCGGTATACAACAACATCGTACATAACAATACATGATCCAGCACCACAGGAAAACAGTGACCAACCATGACTTTCCAGCCAGGCAGAAACGTCTCCACATTGTTAGTCATTTTATTCAACTAAAATGTAATGAATAATAGAACCAGGTAATGGGGAAAGAGTGAGAAAGAGAGAGAGAGAGAGAGAGAGAGGGATGAGAAGGAGATGAAAGAAGAAATGAGGGGGACAGAAAGACAAAAATAGAGAGTAGAGAGAAAGAGAGACTGGAGATGGAGTTAAATGGGTTAGATGGGTAAAGCAAGAGAGGGTGGAGGTGGAATCAGAATCAGACCCACCTACATTCGCTAAGTACATTTACGTATAACCGTAATTATGTGAATAGAGTATCATATTGGTGCTTCTAATGGAAGGCAACGTGTAGGGAGAATAAAGACTAAAACAGCAGAGTATGAAAGAATGCAAGAAAAAGGCAGAATATGAGAGGATGAAAGAAAAATGCAGAGAACGGGAAAGAATATGGCTGACAGAGTGAGCAGGAGAGAAAAAAAGAATGACTGGAAGAGAGAGATTGAGAGATCCTGGCCAAGAGCATCTAAATGACGGATTATAGACAGCGTCTAGCTTCTAGTAAACACACTAAATAATTCAGAGGGCTATTAATGCATCTGTCTCTGTAGCATTACCTTTACACATACCCACACACACACACACATACACGCACACACTGTTATTGTTGCATCTTTCTTTCATCCGCCCTCACTTTAACCACGCTTTATAAGATAACTGATGTTCTTATGAGAAAGCAAAAACGGCATATCTGTCTAGACAATGTTCTGACAATCAAACAAACATTTGTTAATGTAACAGCCGTGTACTACTGGACCAAGTATATTTGCGCCTTGCCTTAGTCTTGAAGACCGCTATTGGCTCCTCTAGTTCGAGCAGACGTTTTAGTTGAGAAGATAATGTTAACTTTTGGTACACAGAAGTCCCTGGGATTGAATCCATGGGCGACTCGCTGTTGCCAAATGTAATGTGTGATTAAAAGCATTCACTTCAAAGTGCACATCCATGACCTTCCATGTGAACATACGCAGGTCACTGGTTCCTGTTGCTGCTTCATCATAACAATGTCAGCAACTATGTACAGAATTTCTGTGTGTGTATGCGCATAATCACACTTAATCCATGTTGATAGGAGAATAAAGATTTTTGGGCCCTCTCAATGCTTGAGACAGAATTAATTCAGTTTGAAGTGGAGAAACGGGTTACTTTGAAAAACTTTTTCTTCTCATCTCCATCCAACACATGCACACACGCACGCACTCACACATGCGCGCACTCACACACACACACACACACATTCCCTTTTCTGTCACTGAATCTCCAGTGTGAACCTGAATAAAGACTAATTATGGAATTTGATATCCTGCATGGTGTTGACACTCCTCAGGCGGTCCAAATTCTCCGAACTTCTCAAACTCTGCCAGTATTTTTCTGTCTGTCCCTCCCTGTGTGTCATTTTAATGAAGGGGTTTTGTGTACTCTGGGTAACGGTGATCTGCTGACGGGTGTTTTTTAACACAAATGTTTAGATCTCAAGCAAGTCCACTCATCAGGCGCCGATGCTTCACCCGTAGAAATATATTTCTAGTCGGTTGCACCAGACTGCCTCTGCTAACTATGGAAGCACAGCATGGTGTTCAGCATTAGAAGATGAAGCTGTTAAGATGAATATTTCCCTCCCGGGAGTCATCAACAGGCTGCTTTCATTGGTGGGAATGAGCCACTGGCTCCCAGATGGCTTAACCTGAGACGAGAGCAATTCAAAGGAAAGGCTAGCATCCTAGTGATATATTTATATGTATATTTATTTTTTATATACTTGCACCCTTTATAAAGAGCGGAGGGGACAGGAGGGTGGGTGAGGAGAGGAGGATTAAGGTCTTGAGAGGCAGGAGAGCGTGGTATAATCACACAGTAATTTAGCCGTCACCAGCCCTCACAGATCGATAAGATCGATTGGTACATACATGCTGCTAATTAAAACATTGTTTCATCTGGTCCTTCTAACAAGCTGAGTGTGTGTGTGTGTGTGTGTGTGTGTGTGTGTGTTTAATTTGATGAGAAGTTTTGGAAATAACAGTTTTTTAACTGTTAGAAACTGTCACAGTTCAGATGTGGAGCTGAGTAAACTTATGGCTCATTTCAATCAAACATGCATATCAGTAAATACACACTCACTCCTTTTTTTGGTCCAAATTACCTCATATGCTGCTTTTTTGTAAATTGTCCCATGTACAACCTCTCCCAGGGTGACCCCCTCACAGGTGGGCTTTCAGTATTGTAAGGGAACAAACATTGCTGTTTTAATAAATCCTTGCCTTATTGTCAAGTACCTTACTATTCTTATAGGATTAGGGGCCATTGTTATTCCCCATTACTCCATATAATAATTAATCCAAATGTGCATGTGTCTGGTGAGAAATAATTTTGTATCTAATTAATTAATAAGGGGAGTTAAATAATTGATAAGGGTAATAATAATAATAATAATAATATGACAATACAAACTAAACCCTTTTTTTCAACTCAACAGACTTCACAATCTATAATTCTGCATGGGGGATTATTAATTGGTTTCTACGGTTTTGAGTATTCAAAATTTTTTCAGGGTGGGATAAATGTCTACCCCCTGTCTACCCCCTAATACTTCAAAGTATTAGCGTCATGATTCACACCCTATTCATCTGACATGCTTTGGCTACACCTGGGATGGTTTTCATTTCTGCATCACTGATTTCCAATGGAACTCCAGGCAAAACAGGACACTGAAAATGTACCCAAACGGTTGTGCCACAACACATTCTCTTTCCACACTGCCGATTGACACAAGACCAAAACAAGCCCACTTTGAATAGTCCTCCTATTTTTAACTTTAACCATCACTTTTCTCCCACAATCCTTGACAATTTCAAAAAGGGTTTTTCAGAATCATAAACCCGACCAACTGCTCACTGTCAAACCGCATTTCTACGAGGTACGACAGGGTAGTTTAATTGCAAGCTGTTTTTTCTTCGTTTTTCATTCTTGTGGATGGTCGTCCACTCCTCCAGGCCTCTACTGCCACTCCCTTCGATGTCCACGTCAACTTCCTCTCCCGCCATTCTACCCCGACACCTCAAGGGAAGTATCTCACTTAAAGGAGTAGTCCGCCAAAAATGCTAACGGTGGCCATTTTGTTTTGCCAGTACAAATAATGTATCAACAACTGGCAGATACTGAAATGCAACTAAGTGATGATTGATAAAACACATAATGGTTCAAACTTTTCACTATTAGGTGTTGTATGTACTAATCATCTCACACTTGTGGCAGAGTCACAAGGTTCAAGAAATTAGGTTAGGTTTAGCTTAGGTGTAAAATACGGGTCAGGTTAAGGTGGCAGGGGTTAGGGTAAGGGTGATTGTCAGGGGTTAGGGTAAGGGTGATTGTCAGGGGTTAGGGTAAGGGTGATTGTCAGGGGTTAGGGTAAGGGTGATTGTCAGGGGTTAGGGTAAGGGTGATTGGCAGGGGTTAGGGTAAGGGTGATTGTCAGGGGTTAGGGTAAGGGTGATTGTCAGGGGTTAGGGTTTAAAAAAGTGAGTCCTGAAAATGTATGAAAGGATAGTGTTTGTGTGGCGTGTCTAGGAACGGAATCACTGCCTAATTAATAGTTGACTCCAGTCATCGTACATGTGGTGATCATTAACTTTAATCTGTCAGTGCTTCAATTAGGGCTGAATTGGCTCTCAGATGCTATTGATTGAAACCGTAATGCATTTTTAACAGAGTCGTATGTGTTGACGCTAGTATTGACATGCTGGGAAGAAGATAAGCGAATCAGTCCCAAGTGATACGATATTGAACAAATGACTTCAAATTAGTGAAGATTCGGTATGTGTAATGCAATGTCCAAATTGTGTTTATGTGTGCATGTGTGCAACTCTGTGTGTGTGTACATGTACAGCAGGTGTGCTAGTGTGTGTTTACAGGTGAGTGTGTAGTTCTGTGTAGGCTACATTGTGTGTGTGTGAGTTCTGTTATGTCATTAAATGTCTCAGTCAGTGATAATTGCATGGACTTAAACTGCCTGACTGATCTGTGTAGCCTCTACAATCTGTATGTGTTTGTGTGTGTGTGTTTGTTGCTCTGTGACTGCTGTGTGCCATGTATTTGTTCGTTAATCGAGAGAAGGTCCCTTCTCTCTCTCTTGTTAGCAGGTCATAGCTGACCTTAATCTCCCTGGTAAAACGTAGAAAATCCCACACAACAGGGTCCATGGTCATCACATATGGATGTATTATGCCTACGGCTCTCAGATGCTGTTTAGCAGTCTGTGTGTGTGTGTGTGTGTGTGTGTGTGTGTGTGTCTGTCTGTGTGTGCGCGCGCACGTGCGTGCACGCGTGTGAGTGCGTGCACGCATGTGAGTGTGTGTGTGTGTGAGACTGCTGGGGATATCAGAGTGTTTAAGCTCCTGATGAATATTTCATACCTGGCATGCCAGCGCTTGCTGAGCAGATTGAGAGGCTCCCACAGCCTTCGTAATGTGCACCTGTACCATCCACCCGCTCCTCCCCTTCCTCTCCTCTCTCCTCTCTCCTTCTCCTTCAGCGTCTCTCTCCTCTCTCTCTGTCTCAGAGCCTCTCTCCTCTCTCTGTCTCAGAGCCTCTCTCCTCTCTCTCTCTGTCTCAGAGCCTCTCTCCTCTTTTTGCCCTGTAGTATACTTCTGACCTCACATTCCTGCTCTCTACCTTTCGACAGTCATACATCTTGTCTTCTTTCTGTATCTCTCTCACTGTCTCTATTTTTCTGTATCTTTCTGTCAGTCTGCATGCCTCTTTTCTCTGTCTCTTTCTTTCCTTTTCATCTGTCTCTTTGTGTTTCCATCATCTGTCCTTTTTAGACACAGAATGTTCTATCTCTCCCCCTTCTCCCTCATCTCCTCTTGGTCTGCAACAATGGTCTTTTCACGGAAAGTCTAAATTTTTCAGTTTTCCATTTCCTCTAATATCCTCTTTGTGAATCGATAGGTGAATTAAATTTTTCCATTTAATGGTTTAATCAGCTTGTAATCATAATTAGACAAAGGAAATAGTCTGGGCACTAAGTAAATAATAGTTTTTTCTGGCCCTACACAATTTTGGAATTCTCTCTCTCTCTCTCTCTCTCTCTCTCTTACTATTTCTTTGAAATGGATTTGAATGTGCTGTATTTAACAGAACACTATTTGCAGAACAATTATTTTCCAGAACAACTGCGTAAAATTGAGTGACCGTAAAATGTGCAGTGTCAAATCTGTGAATATGGAACTACTTCCTTCTCCCAAGTACATTAATTAAAGATTCCTCAGTTTACAATCCCTGTGTACACCAAAAGCAGACCCTTGCCTCTTAAAGATGCAGACCTTTTGGAGATGTGTAATTTCCCCTCACTGAACCAAGGTCTTTCATCTCCTAAATGCTGAGATATTTCTTGTCGAAATTCAAGAAACAATCTGTTCATTTAAGTATGGCAAGACCCCTGGTGCAGATTTTGATTTTGTAAGAAATTCTGTAACTTTCTTTTGCCCTACGTTGCACAATGAGGGATGAGGCAGTTATTCATAAAAAATGTGATCCAGAAAATGTTGGGTCTTTTATACCGATTTCTCTCCTCAACACAGATCACCAGATATAAGCAAAAACTTTGGCCAACAGGCTCTGTACTTTGGTGAACTATTCCACATGGATCAAACTGGTTCCACCCCAGTAGAAATGATTTCCTCAAAATTGGGGGTCCTTTAAATATTATGTGCTTCAAGGGAATGTTGTCCTTTTATCTCTTGATTCAAAAAAGAAGTTGTTGAAGTGGAATGACTCTACCTTTCGCAATCGCACACAAAAATGTGATAATCTAAAGATTTCCGGAGGCAAATTGACCTATCCGAGTGTTGAAGTTACGAAACACATTGTTCAACTATTCAAAGCAAACATCTCACTTATGACAGACAAACTAAAAGCATACAATTTGGGAAAACCCTCCCGATATACCGGCTGGCAAGAGTTATTGAAATAGTACACTTCTTGCAGTTGCGTTACTCTTTCTAGAATATCCCCATTTTCATATCTAAGTCCTTTTCTAAGTATCTGGACTTTATTATCATAGCATTTATTTGGGATGATAAACTCACATGATAGTTAAAAACGCACCTGTGTAAACCCAAACCTAGGCCTACTGTTAGGCTGGTAACATCCTTGCTGTCATGTTTTGGCTTGACCAGTGTCAGTCAGCTAGGTTAGAATGGAGCCTGAAGATTGACGCCTGATGATTGACGCCCTATTGGTGCTGTTTTCATGTCCTCTGTTCCTGCTCTCCATAGCGGAAAACCCCTTTTTCACCTCTGTAGCCATAATAATACCTTCAAATTATGACGAGACCTGAGGATTCATATTGTTTGGGATCTACAGATAGAAAGTGCTGTTTCCTCTTTTGATGTAATAATGGAAATCTATGACCTACCAAGATTTTTTCAGATACCTACAGTACGGTACAGAATAGACTAAAACATTTTACTGCATTTTAAAACACTGGTCTGCAAGGCTGTAATTGAGTATGAGAAGAAGCAAGTATGAGAAGCACAATTATTATTTTGATTAAAAATCATTATTTCTAACATTGTCATTTACTGTATTTCCTATTCATTTTGCAATATTTCCTGTGCAAATCTATGTCATGTATGTTCTTATGGAAAATAAGGACATTTCTAAGTGACCCCAAAATGTCTTTCTCACTGAGAGTCTTTCTCATTTGCTTTTTTTTATTTATTATTTATTAAATAAATTTATTTATTTATTATTTTATTTTTATTCCTTTTGTAAAATGTCCAGTATTGTTTTTTTGCTGTGTTCTATAAAAATGTAATGAAATAGTCCTCTGTTTGCTTGGTGTTTACTGATACAGTACTAAGTGGTATTGATTTTTATGGTTCTATATCATTGATTCCTACGTGGGTTTGACATTAGCTGTTGTTGGCTGTATTTAGTCAGGGATGTGCTTGGGTCAACATCTGGCAGGGTTTTATGATATATGTATTTCCTGAGAATACCACTGTTTCATTTATGTAATATATCAATATGGACAGATAGGATAAAACCAGAAGAGCATGTGTAGGTAGATAAGGTTAGAGAGATTGGAAGGTGTTGCCGTTTGGCATAGTTGCCAACACAGCCAACGTGAACCCACACATTATCCTCAGTGACAGGTGTTTGAACAGGCTGGATCCATGTCCTCCACTTTCCAAGCTGCACCCCCCCCCATATCTTCCTCGTTTACGTCCAAGTGAACAGTATATGGTGGAAAAAAGATACAAGACGAGATACTGTGACATTTCACTTAGCTAACCGGTACAATGGTTTCGAAAGAACTAAACTGTATGCTTTGATCCAGTTTTATCATTTTAATTTGTTTAACAACTTGGCTAGGTGCTAACTAAGGTAATGATTAAGGTAATGACTTCTCTTCAAGTGTTGCTTTAACAGATCAATATACTCTCCATAGTAAATTATGTAATTTATTTGCAGCCTTAATGGTCTTCTCTTGGGAATATGAATTGAGGACAAGGAGAAGCATAAGTTTTTAGGTGTGTGTGTGTGTGTGTGTGTGTGTGTGTGTGTGTGTGTGTGTGTGTGTGTGTGTGTGTGTGTGTGTGTGTGATTGTGAGAGCACATGTTTTACTATCCTGGTGAGTATGAAGTATCAACACAACAATAGTAAAGCAAAGAGAATTTAACCTGATGAGACATTTTTTAAAATGTTTGGTTAGGTCTTAGGAAAAAGTAATGACTGGGTTGCGGAGTTAAGGTTAGGACTTAGAATGAGGTTAGGCTTTTGGGGTTAGGTAAGGGTTAGGATAAGGTTTAGGGAAATTACAAGGTTGAATGGGAATAATGTTTGGGGTCAGTAAAAAGGATAGTTAAAAGCAAAGTGTGTGTGTGTCTGTGCCTGCGTACAGAAGTGTGGGTCTGCAATGGCTAAACAGAAACCTCAAAGCCATTTATACAGTTAGGTCTGGAGATAATTGGACACTGACACAAGTTTTGTCATTTTGGCTGTTTACCAAAATATATTAAAGTTACAGTTAAATAATGAATATGGTCTTAAGGTGCAGTCTCAGCTTTAATCTGAGGGTATTCCCATCCAAATTGGAGGATGGGTTTAGGAATGACAGCTCTTTAATATGTAGCCCCTTCTTTTTCAAGGGACAAAAAGTAATTGGACAATTGACTCAAAAGCTGTTTCATGGACAGATGTGGGCTATTCCTTCGTTATTTCTTCATCAATGAAGCAGGTAAAAGGTCTGGAGTTGATTCTAGGTGTGGCATTTGCATTTGGAAGCTGTTGCTGTGAACCCACAACATGCGGTCAAAGGAGCTCTCAATGCAAGTGAAACAGGCCATCCTTAGGCTGCAAAAAAAATTTGACAAAAATCCATCACAGAGATAGCAGGAACATTAAGAGTGGCCAAATCAACAGTTTCGTACATTCTGAGAAAAAAAGAACACACTGGTGAGCTCTGCAACACAAAAAGGCCTGGACGTCCATGGAAGACAACAGTGGTGGATGATTGAAGGATCCTTTCCATGGTAAAGAAAAACCCCTTCACAACATCCAGCCAAGTGAAGAACACTCTCCAGGAGGTAGGCATATCATTATCCAAGTCTACCATAAAGAGAAGACTTCACAAGAGAAAATACAGAGGGTTCACCACAAGGTGCAAACCATTCATAAACCTCAAGAATAGAAAAGCCTTATTAGACTTTGCCAAAAAACATCTGAAAAAGCCAGCCCAGTTCTGGAACAGCATTCTTTGGACAGATGAAACTAAGATCATCCTGTACCCGAATGATGGGAAGAAAAAAGTATGAAGAAGGCTTGGAACAGCTCATGAGCCAAAGCATACCTTAATCATCTGTAAAACACGGTGGAGGCAGTGTGATGGCATGGACATGCATGGCTTCCAATGGCACTGGGTCACTAGTGTTTACTGATGATGTGATAGAAGTCAGAAGCAGCCAGATGAATTCTGAAGTGTATAGGGATAAATTGTCTGCTCAGATTTAGACAAATTCAGTGAAGTTGATTGGACGGTGCTTCACTTAACAGATGACTCAAAACATATTGCGAAAGCAACCCAGGAGTTTATTAAGGCAAAGAAGTGCCGTATTCTGCAATGGCCGAGTCCATCACCTGATCTCAACCCGATCGAGTATGCATTTTACTTGCTGAAGACAAAACTTAAGGCAGAAAGACCCACGAACAAACAACAACTCAAGACAGCTGCAGTAAAGGCCTGGCAAAGCATCACAAAGGAGGAAACCCAGCGTTTGGTGATGTCCATGTGTCCCAGACTTCAAGCAGTCATTACCTGCAAGTATTAAAAATGAACATTATATTTATGATTGTGTTAATTTGTCCAATTACATTTGAGCCCCTGAAAAAAGGGGACTGTGTATGGAAATGGTTGCAATTCCTCAACGTTTCATAAGATATTTTTGTTCAACCCCTTGAATTAAAGCTGAAAGTCTGCACTTCAAATGCTTCTCGGTTGTTACATTTCAAATCCATTGTTGTGGCGTACAGAGCCCAAATTATGAAAATTGTGTCAGTCCCCAAATATTTCCGGACCTAACTGTAGGTCACATTTTCATTGCCAATAAAGCAACAAGCATAGTAAAACAAGACAGAACATAACAGACAACCAGAGATAAAACGGTACAAGCAGGTGAGTTTAAAAATGTGCAATTTGTGTTCAGCAGCCCTTCAATCTGTTAATTAAGATCAACAAACAAACAAACACGGTTACCTTATTTCAGTGTGATCCTACAGTGTGTTCCGAAATGACTGGCAACAAAGCTAAAAGCAGTCTTAACTGACTGCTTTTTTTTTTGGGTGGTTCTTCTATTGGGAACATTATAGAGTTTTCAGATCTTAGACAGTGAATAGCAATAGATGACTATGGAAATGGCATCCTCAGTGGATCTGTTGTGGTGGTAGGCAAATTGGAGTCGGCCCAGTGATTTTGAACATCTGCCTTTGATGTGGGCCATAACAGGTCTCCAAGCACTTAGTGCTAGTAGGCTTAGTAAGATGGCGCGATAGTGATTAGAACACGTTATATTAGTTTCCTTGTGTTCTGAGACAATGGCAGTCTCCTTGAAGCAGGTGGGAACTGCAGCCCGGTAAGGGGACATGTGGATGATATCTTTGAAAAGTCTGCTAGCTGGTTGGCATACATTCGGAGGGTGTAACCGGGCATGCCATCTTGGCTGGCGGCTTGGTGAGTGTTCACTCCCAAAGAATGAGTAGTTGGGCATGTCCCTGACATCAGCGTCAAAGTGGGAGAAGCGTGTGATAGCTGGAGCACCAAAATCCTTCCTTGCTGGCTCAGTATTGGCCGGCCTAGAAGCGTCCATAGAATGTGTTGCACTTGTCTCGGGCGGAGGGCCATTGTGATAGCATATAATCTCTTCCCCATGCATCGCGAGTCTGACTTGTAGTGATCCCAGTTTGAGTCAGTGTTTTCTTCTTGCATCGTTATTCTTATAAATGCATCAGTATTCTGCATGAGGGATTGTCCAGCTACCTCTCCGCGCATGAATTCACTGTGTGCGCGTGTGCATTTTAAGATGTCATAAGAGGTATCTCCGGATGGTAATTATTGGGTTGTGTCAGAGACAAGAAGATGCACATTGACATGTTGCAGAGCTGCAGTCCGAACTCAATCAGTCATTAAGCGCGCGCGCACACACACACACACACACACGCAAACCACAGTCCAAACTCAGTCTTGAGGAGCTGTTAAATAGAAGACAAGTGACAGGATCTCCCCCTCCTCTCTCCTTCCTTTTCTCACCCTTCTCTTCTATATCTGCTTTCTCCTCCCCCACCCTCACTCTCTCCTTTTCTCTCCCTAATTCCTCCCATCCTTGCTGACCTGACCCACGTGACAACACAACCAATAGCTTTGACTCACTGGTCTATACCGGAGGCTGTATGGCTTTCATGTGAATTGATTTGTATGCACAATAAACCAATGCTTTCCATGCTAATTTGATAAATTCTCAGTAGAAATAGTTAATTCGCTGCCTACCTAAGTTACCTGTATGCTAGCTAGTCAAACTAGCCTAAACTGTGGGAAACGTCCTGAAAAGGAAAGACGGCACTGCCAAATGATAACAACCAATGTAAGTATTTTTAAGCAACTTCAAACGTTGGGAGCCTGGGACATTTTATTGGCATCAGCCGTCTTGCCAAACGGCTTTGGGAAAGCCTATCTGTGAAGGTGATTGACTAACTAGCTAGTTTTAGCCTTCAGCAAACCAGGAAAATAGCATCCAATGCAGAGTCTTGTCCACACCTGGTTTATAAAAACAAGATGTTCTTAAGAACTTTTAAAAAGTAGGGAGTCCTGTTTTTCATACCAAAGGACACCAGCTACCTCCATTTGTTTTTTTTTAAATGTGATCTCTGTGCTGCTCTTCGTGATGTTGGCAGCAAACAACGTCCAGGCAAGTGCTAGATAATTAACTACTGAATAGTGCATTTTTTAAATTCAGGACTGGTTAACTGGAAGAGGCAGAAAGGAAAAGTCCTATAGAAGACAATAGTTCATGATTTCAATTCGAAACAGGGATATCCAACCAGCGTAGAGCTTGGTGTTGAAGTCCTATATGGATGTCCTGTGCTGCTAGATCAAAGAGCCATTTCCAGACCCTCAAGTCAATATGATGTAGAGAAATGGTGTGTGCCAGATAACTTTCCTCCACCCCCACTTTCTAATTTTCTCTTTCTGCTTTTTCTCTCCTTCACTGTCTTCTGTTGTCCTTTCTCTCCTCAACTAAACCCCTGTCCCAGTCTGTCTTATTTTTCTTGCAATCACTACCTCTTTCTTTGTGTGTGTGTGTGTTTGTGTGTGTGTGTGTGTGTGTGTGTGTGTTTGTGTGTGAGTTCCAAATCCAAGTCTTGTAGATGTCATCCAGTCAACATCCCATGTGTCTCTGATGTGTGACATTAGGCTCGCAGCATTGTACAACCAGATAAACTGACAGCCGCGTCTTTAATCCAACTCAACATGGTAATGTGAACCTAGCGGCATCGTCGTCATGATGACCGTCATAGTACCAATGGTGACAGCCGTTTCCGTGGCGATGACTGAATCATGCCCATAAAAGAAAGTTGATTTTTTATGTGCATTTGATCCAGGTCTAAGAATACACACAGGGACCCGAAGTCCCCACAAAGGCAATAAATCCTGAGAGATCGGTCCCTTCAAGGTTTTTAAGCTTGTCCCTAGTAGGAAAAAGGCAATTCCCGGCTTAGGGGATAATTTTAGAGTAAAACTTACAATTGCGGTTAGTTTTACAATTGGGGTTACTTTTAGGCATTACATGTTACGGCTACATTTAGTTTAGGCATAAAGGTTAGGTTAATGAGGTTAGGGTTGGGCAAGAGTGAGGGTTAAGTTAAAGATTAGTGGATATTGAAGATTTTTGGTTTTACGGTACCCACAAAGATAGAAAAAATAAAGGTGTTAGCATGCATGCAGTCACATTTTTAGACTGGGATAGAACCAAATGTGCTTTGCTTCTGAAGGTGATGTATGTTTGACGTATGCAGAATTTACTATCCATGTTTTCCTAAATTTCAAGGTATTTGACTTTGGATTGTTCTCTAATTATCGCTGCATTTGGGTATGGTATTTTAGAAAATATATATTTATATTTTTCAAGATTAAAAAGCAAGTTTTTTAGTGTTGTTTTAATTTATATTTTTTATATAAAATACTTTAAACTGTTTATTTTCTAGTATTGAAAAACCTAGTTTCATCTTGCTTAATCTTAATGTGTTACTACTGAACAAGTATACATATTACTACTGGATAAAGCATACCTTAATAAGCACTTCATACCATGCTTTACATGAAGCTTTGCAGTATAAATTATTTGCATTACGTTTTGTCAACGAATGGAAAATTTAATATAAACAAAATTTGTATGTTGTGTAACAATGTCATTTGGAAGTTTTCTTCAGATTTTCCCCTCATTTTGACTAAGGATGACAAAGTTGGCTTTGAACCAATACTCATTAGTGAATCTCTTTGTGTTTGGATATTTGTTTTGTAGTCCTCCATTCTCCAGTGCCTCTGTGTCTTCAACTGTTTCCATGGTCCTCATTAACTCTTGTTACTTTACTTACACTTTCTGTCAGGAAAGAGGGGAAAGAGTGTGCCCTGACAAATTAAAAATAAAAGGTTTTAATTCAAACTTATTAACGAAAACTTCGGACACAAACTTTACTCCAAAGCAAATGGGAAAAACTATAGCCTCATATGAGTAATTAGTATAAAAAATAAGTCCAGGCCTTTATGGGGGTTCAAAGTCTTTATTATGTGGGTTAAGTCTTCACTAAAATCCACCAATGAGTTTCGGCTTGCGCCCTAAACAGGGTGTCATACTGTATACAAAGGGGAGGAAAAGCAAGTAAATAGTCTCAACACACACTTGTGTCTAATTGATCACAGGATATCCATCTATTGGCCTGTAGGGCCTGCATACAAACAACCAGCCATGGGTCAGCCATGGTTATTTCTAAAGCAAAAAACAAGAGAATGTATAATGTATGCATAATGCATACAGGTAAATTATTTAGTTTATATCTGGTAGAAACAATTAACTATTAAACAGCCCTTCTCTTTGTTGTTGACTGACAATATAATTAACATTTCATAACAAATATGTCATCACCAGCAATGTAGCAACACATCCACGCCTCAAGGGTGGATATGATAGTCATACCCTAAACTCATTAGCTGCAAGAAGCTCACATCCACAATATAACCATAGTGCTTGTCTATGCATGGAGAAATGGCCATCTTTACCTTTAACTCTTGATCCCTACCCAAGCTATGATCTGCTTGTTACTGTGCGAACCTATGGACCAATCAGGACGATTCTTACAGGAGGAATTAAGAAGGACCTGTGTTATACCCTGGCAAATTACATACAATACATTACATACTTTTGTAGTTATAATTGTAAGGAAAATAATGATAATCCGTATTACGTAGGAAACCTAACTAGCTTGTTAATATTGAGGGGAGGCCACCGAATTTTAGCTAACTAATGTAAGCACTGCTAGCTATTCTTGACTGGCTTTTGGTCTTCTAAGTACATTTGCTGATCATAGCCAACTATATTGATTGCACTCAATAAATCGTAGTAGTCAATTTGAATGTTGAAAACGCTCACCCAACGCAGACTGAAATTGGTAATTTAATACAAAACTTATGCTTTACTGACTGGTTAGTCTGTGTGCTGGATTGTCACATAATACATACATAATAAAGAATGCATAATAGCGTCTGGTCTATCTTGGTTTAGTTATAAAAAAGCTACTTAGGTTTAATTAATCTGCACCCTTTGGTCGTGTTTGAGTGTATCAAAACAACTGCTGATTGATTTACAAAAACAAATCAGTTACAATTTACCCATGATGCCGCAACTCCTACTGAGAAAACACTGGACATCACGGACAGGGATACAATCAGCCTGTTGGTGTGGCCGCACCCATAGTCACCAATGTTGTCCTGGGAGCGAACACTGAGAGGGTGTTCTGGTGTAATCCTTCAAAAACACAGGGAACAGGAAAACAACACAGTATTGTTTAACCTCTTGAATTGTTAATGCTGCTTCAATATTTGATGCTCCAGTGACAGTCTACAACTGATATGATTGTTATGGTTTCTTTCAACAGCCAGACAACGCCTTAAACCATTCGCAGCTCTCTCCTCTCCTTCTGACCCTCCCTTATACTTCATCCCTTTTCTTTTTCTCCTTCCCCCTCTCCCTTTTCTCTACTTTTAATTTCAGCACCAATAAACATCTTATGTTGATAGAATACCTGGATATACTAGCAGGTTCGGGTCCAGTGATCAATTTATTGACTAATAAATAAACAATGTGTTTGCAAATAGAAAATATATTAATAATAAATATAACAATAACAAATCATATATGTAAATATATGTAGTGTGGCTAGAGTCATGTCAAAAAAGTCAGTGCTTAATTTTATTTGATTATTATTATTCAGTGCTTTTAGGTAACCCATTATTTAGTGTCCACAAAAATATATGAAACTAAAAAATAAAACATTTACCCCGACTCCCTAACCTAAAAAGACTGTTAACCTAAAAAAAACCCTAATAAAACAGACAGTGCTATACAAAGGATGCAATTATCAGCAAAATAGTGCACTTCCATTACAAATAGAATAAAAGTCTTTGTTCACCCTATCAAAATATAACAATGACAGCACTGCAGGGTGGCCTAGTGGATAGAGGAAGGCAGGTTGTTGGTGTGAATAAGATTGTAAATGTACCTAGATTTCTTTGTCTTAAAAGTGTGTGGTTCAGGGCCAAAGTAACAATTGGGGTTGGTGTTTGAATTAGGGTTAGGCATTAGAGCTAGGTTAAGTTCAGGCATCAATGTTAAGTTATTAAGGTTAAGGTCAGGGTTGGGTTGGGTTGAGGTTAGGTTTAAAAGGATTATATTTTATGCTAGTTTAACCTTAATTAATAACCTTAAATGTCTTCTCATATATAATATATTGTGTGTGTTTTGTAGTTTACGGTTAAAGTTACAGTTAGGGCAAATGTTTAGGATTCGTTAGATCAGGATTTTTTGGGGGCAATCAACCTTGGTCCCATAGATTTAGAAAGCTAAGTAAACGGGGATGTGTGTGTGTGTGTGTGTGTGTGTGTGTGTGTGTGTGTGTGTGTGTGTGTGTGTGTGTGTGTGTGTGTGT
>JACXGI010007935.1:0-35326 GCA_016801175.1 Esox masquinongy
GCTGATTAGAGTGTGGCACCAGGTGTCTTCAATATTGAACCTTTTCACAATATTCTAATTTTCTGAGATACTGAATTTGGGGTTTTCATTGGTTGTCAGTTATAATCATCAAAATTAAAAGAAATAAACACTTGAAATATATCAGTCTGTGTGGAATGAATGTATACATTATACAAGTTTCACTTTTTGAATGGAATTATTGAAATAAATCAACTTTTTGATGATATTCTAATTTTATGACCAGCACCTGTAGATGCCACAATGTAAATAACTATCATCTAGATTTATTGAGCTTAATTATTAACTCATTCCTTTGAGACAATGTGGATCAAGTAATAGTTCAGTCATATAGTAAGATAAACTGTACAACAGTAGAGATTGTGACTCTTTCCAAGGTAACAGTTCAGAAAGTAAAAATTGGCTTGATAAACCATTAACTAAAAAAAGCTTATCAATCTCTTATACTGTGTATATACAGTACTGTGTAAAAGTCATACAGCACCAGATAATTGCTTAAAGCAATTTCTCTGGGCAGTAAATGTTAATTTGCTTGTAAAAACAATGTATAACAGAATAAATAGAAAAATAAACATACAAGAAAAAGTAACAATAATTAATGTTGTTGTCCAATAGGTAATTGTTATATTGTGAGATGGCTAGAAGAAATGTCATAATGAAATTTGAAACAAGAAACCAGGCAAGCCTAGTTTAGCCGGCCGCAATAGAAATCGAACCCGGGTCGCCCACGTGAAGGGCTGTGTTGTTAACTACTACACCATGGTGCTACACATTTGCCAGCTGTCAGTATAACCTCTTGTCTCTATCCTGAACAAATCCTCTTTTGCCACTGGCAAAAAGACTCCACTGAGGATTGTGTTAAACTGACCAACGTTTCTTTTTAAGTTTACCTCCACCATAGAGTCTATGTACTGTATTGCTTTTGCCACTGGCCGTTTTAACAGCTTATTGGCCAGTAATAGGCTTACTAGTATCTACTAACTTCCTAGGAATAATCATAAGAATTGAGCAATTGCTAGCGAGACTGAAGATTAACTATTCCATGCCAGAAACAGTTGCAATATAACCATATATAGTTTCAGTTAAGGCTTACTATAACGTACCTACGTTGTTAAGCCAGCAAATGTGTTTGTCTATCCTGACCCAAAATGCATGCACGGATGCGTACTTCGAAAATCCACCAGAAACAATCGCAATATAACCACAAACTGTTTTATTTCAGGCTTACTATAATGTAGACACTAACGGTTTTATCCGGCAAAGTTTTCGTCTATACAGAATAATTCATAATGCGTACTTTGCTTCGCCTGCGAGAAGATACGAACTCGGGACCTATAGTTCACAAGTCCGCTTCTCTAACCACTACGCTGTTTAACAAGGGTCGATTGTTCGGTCGGTCAGTCAGTCAGTGACATTTGCTCTTCTTAGCCGGCTCCGCTTACGCAGTCCGGTAAAAACTGGACTGGATCGTATTGGATGAACCAAAAACGTGTTTTCATCTGATGAACAGTTTTTAAAAGTTGCTTCTTTGAGGGACAGAAGGAAATCCATTCAAAATCAGCATCTGGCCGAATCATCTGGCACTAAAGTATGCTTCAACCATAACAAGTGTTGCAAGGAATGGGTCGTAGGACTGTGGCTGCTACTTCTTTGTGGAAAGGCAAAAAGCCGAAGGTACAGCAAGAATGGTTTCTTGGCTGCAAGACACTGGCCGTTTCTTGTAAGACGACCACTTGTATTTTGGTGCAAGTTGACTGCTAGATGTTTAGCTATTGCTTAACTGGACTTCCTTCTGTCCCTCAAGGAAGTAACAAGAGATTGTTAATTTTTATTGCAATTATTTTTGTTTGATTTGTGATATTTTCTTTTTATGAGTAAATAAACACTGATGATTAGATTAAAACAAAGATTTTCTAATCTCATGAATTAATGGTTCACTACGTAGACGTTTGTTTCTATACAATGCCTGGAAGCATAATAAGACAACCAGCAATGCTATTTAGGTATGTATGGGGAAAAACATTTCTGACTTCCTTGATTATAAAGAAGGTGGAGCTTATAAGCCCTCAGTCCAAACATCCAGCTAGGTGCTGGCTGCTGTAGACTTTCAAGATCGATCAGTGTAAATTATGTTTAGACACAACAGGATCAAAATCCACTTTGAGTGGTCTAGAATTTCCAGTGGTCAAAGCTACTGCCTTGGGTGCACATGTACCACTGCAGTGGGGTTTTAAAGACCTTCCACAGCTCTTTCGGCAAAAGAGTCACCAGTTTTGTTATTACAAATTTCTACAAATTATTTTTTGTAATAACAAGTTTTTGTTATTACAAATTTCTGTTATTACAAACTATGAACAACAAATCTAACAAAACCCAAGGTCTCAATTCATAATCAACAACTCATAAGTTGACTGACAGGGATAGACAATGAAGCGGATCATTGCTGAATGCCCCAAAAGCCCAGTCTTGACAAAACTGAATGTTGTGATCTTCATAAAGCTGGAATTTTATGGCAGGGTTACCATTTGGAAACCGCTTGTATCCAAGGCCAACACAAAAAGACCCATAACTTGCTGTAAGGAGCAGAAAACGGTCTTAAAAATGATAAGTATATCATGTAGAATGTGTATGAATGATAATGAACATATGCTTTCTTAATTATCTGAAAACATTTTTACTTAAAATAACTGTTCAAGTATTAGCAGCAGTATTTTGCAGGTGTTGTGGTCTCAGACATGTGAGCTTGTCAACATTATTTATGAAAAATGTAAGGAATATTGAATAAATGACAACAGAATTGTTTTTGTTTTTTTACATTGTTTAACACAATAAAATTGCTACATTTGCGGTCAATGATAGCATAAATTGTTTTCTAGACAGCATGAATATAAAATTATAACAAAACAGGAACATTTTCATTTGGGTCCTGAAGCAAAACAAGTTCAGAAACCTGCCTAACAGGGCATAAAAAGGTAAATAAATTAACTTTTGTCCTGCTCTTACAGGGGATAGCCGGGTTTCAAGGAAATTATATCAATGCGGAATTATGATCGCTTAAAAATGTGCTGATAATTAACCAGGAAGTTCTAATATTTATATCCATTTCATGGAAGCACTGTAGTCATTGTAGGGTTATGTTTGTTCAGTTGCTTGACAGTTAACCATTTTTTTTTGTAATGTTCTATTAATTTCAAGATAAGATGGTTGTGTGCTTAACTAAATTAATTTCCATACACACACAAAAAAAATCCATCTAACAACATTATCGTCATACAAAGTGAAAGTTATTCAGTCTTTAAAACAGTGATTTCATTTAAAAGTTTATTTTGTAATTGTACATAGATAAGCTCATTGATTGCTACAGTGGATTCATGTAAAGCCATGCTAACAGTGAGAATACAGTGAGCTGTAGAGACAGTCTTGTTTTCCATTGCCCATAAACAGTCTCAAAGCTGCACGCACCAGCATCATTCCACAGGTTTAAATCAACTAAGTCTTACTCTCCCTGGTTTAGTTGGTTAAGTCTATAAAAAGGAATTCAAATGATTTAAATGAGAAAAATACATTACAATGCAAATAGAAGTCTGACTATTTTAATTATAATAAAAAAAGATGTGACAGGCAATATGGAATTACTCTCATATCCCTTATCTGATCCAAGTATGGCTATCTTAACGAAAATAAAAATAACCAATGTGGGTTTTAATGTACTGTAACCTTGATCAACTAACTATCCAAAACAAAACCCATATCAATAGTCTCTACTTACTTAAACCTACTAAACATATTAGGAGAAAAAAAATCATATTTACACAAGGTACTTGTGGGAAAAAAAACACTAGTAGCAGGTGAACAATTGAGCATACCGTCTCAACTTAATAAATACTTGGAGTTGTGCTTCGAGGGAAAGCTACTACAACATTTTGATACATGACGGAAAAGTGAGATCATTTCTGCATCCTTGCGGGGGTATCCTCTGTCGATTAGGAATTAACTTGCTATGTTTGGTGTTCTATGTTGGTCGCTCAAATCGTCACAGAGTTTCTGGTTTTGAGTGCTGCCTGCCAGTCACATGGCAGAGGAGAGCTGTGCAAATGTCCTTCTCTGACATCCTTTTCAAAGGCACTCTACTGGTGATGTATCTCGCAAAGACTGAGGAAAACATTTATAGTTTGAAGAACTCCATACGTGTTACTAATCCTTTAGTTAGTTAAGGAAACATATGTTTTAATTCAAACTGTACTTCGGTTTCATTATCCTTGAAATGAAACCGCCATCTCGGTGAAACAGAGCACATCCGGTCATTTAGAGGACTGGCGGCGCTGGTGTAGGTGTTCATTATTGTCTGGCGCTAATTCTTGTGATGCCTGTACTATTGAAGTACCATTAACTGCGTTCTAGCCCACGACAGGTAGGCGGTCATCGGGACGGGACAGCCTGGACGTAGTTAGCAGGGTAGAGGCCCACTTCACCGTTGGCCAGCTGCCCTTTGCACCAACCCTGCTCGTCCTCCTCACCCATCTTCATTAGCTCTTCACCTTGAAGACGGGAGAGAAGAAAGCACAGTGGCACATGCTTTAAGGCCTCACAACTGTTTCCAGTCTCAAGCATCTCTGGAATGTTCTGTTGACACCCCCTGCTGGGAGTGTGAAAAATTACAATTGTGTGCAATTACACACACTGTAATTCATCTATATTAGAATTGTGTACTAGACTTCTGAACATTACCTTTAGGTACAGGGGCCAACAGAAGATGATGTGATCAGCCCAATATTGTTAAAATTACTTAATTATTTACGTTCAACTCATCTTTGATTGGTCTGACGGGTTCTTGTAGGTTATTGAATTAGACAGAGAGGCTTTTCTAGATAGATATATTTAATCTGAAGGCCCTCTGAAGGTTGATCATAGAAGCCAAGCATCAGCTCCTATTATCTAGTACCTTCTCCAAATCCAAGGGCTCACCCCCATTATACATATCTAATTCAGGGAATAGAACAGACATTTGCTCCTGGTTAGACTGGCCTTGGGGGGGAATCAGGATTAGACCAGTTAAGCTTCACTGGCAGGGAGATCTGAGAGAGACCTTTCCAGTAGCTTGTTTTTCACTGATGTAAGGGGGTCCCCCCCTACCATCATGACCATGTGAATTACCTGCTAATCAAAATAATGGAAAATTTCCTTGTGCCTTTTAAGCAGCTTGGGATATTCTAGGATTTGTGGGGTCTTTTAACAAATAAACAGAACGATTCTGTTCGAGGTAATGTATGCACATCTCAGAAAACAATTGTCATGACTATCAAATTACCTGCAGTGTTGAGGAGCTGGATTAGTTTACAGGTGCATCTCAAAAAATTTGAATATCTTGGAAAAGTTAATTTTTTTCCGTAATTCAAATCAAAAAGTGACACCATATATTCTAGGTCATTATACAAAGTGAAACATTTCAACCCTTTTTTGTTTCAATCTTGATGATTACAGCTTACAGCTCATGGAAATCAAAAATTCAGTACCTCAAAATATTAGAATAAAAACTTTATAATACAGAAATGTCAACCTGAGAAGAGCTTTAATCAGCAAATGAACTCAAAACACCTGCAAAGGTTTCTTAAGTATGTTAATTTATGCACTCAATACTTGGTCGGGGCTCCTTTTGCACGAATTCCTGCATCAGTGCGGTGTGACATGGAGGCATGCAGCCTGTGGCACTGCTGAGGTGTTATGGAAGCCCAGGTTGCTTTGATAGCGACCTTCAGCTTGTCTGTGTTGTTGGGTCTGGTGTATCTGATTTTCCTCTTGATAATACCCTATAGATTCTCTATGGGGTTCATATCAGGCAAGTTGACTGGCCAATCAAGCACAGTAATATCATGGGCAGCAAACCAGCTACCAGTCGTTTTGGCACTGTGGGCAGGTGCCAAGTCCTGCTGGAAAAGGAAATCAGCTTCTCCATAAAGCTTGTCAGCAGATGGAAGCATGAAGTGCTCTAAAATCTCCTGGTAGATGGCTGCATTGACTCTGAACTTGATAAAACACAGTGAACCAACATGAGCAGATGACATGGCACCCTAAATCATCACTGACTGTGGAAACTTCACACTGGACTTAAAGCAACTTGGATTCTGTGCCTCTCCGCTCTTCCTCCAGACTCTGGGACCTTGATTTTCAAATGAAATGCAAAATGTACTTTCATCTGAAGAGAGGACATTGGACCACTGAGCAATGGTCCAGTTCTTTTTCTCCTTCACCCAGGTAAGACGCTTCTGACGTCATCTCTGGTTCAGGAGTGGCTTGACACTAGGAATGTGACACTTGTAGCTCATTTCCTGGACACGTCTGTGTGTGCTGGCTCTTCATGCACTGACTCCAACCTCAGTCCACTCCTTGTGAAGCTCGCTCAAGTTCTTGAATCGGCTTTGCTTGACAATCCTCTCAAGGCTGTACTCATCCCTGTTGCTTGTGCAGCTTTTCCTACCACACTTTTTCCTTCCAGTCAACTTTCCATGAATATGCTTTGATACAGCACTCTGCGAACAGCCAGCCCTTTCAGCAATGACTTTCTGTGGCTTTCCCTCCTCGTGGAGGGTGTCAATGAGTGTCTTCTAGACAACTGTCAAGTCAGCAGTCTTCCCCATGATTGTGGTTGTGTGTACTGAAGGCTCAGGGAGTTAATTAGCTGATTAGAGCTCGTCTCACATTTATATATTGTAAATTTTTTATTCTAATATTTTCAGATACTGGATTTTTGATTTCCATGAGCTGTAAGCCATAATCATCAAGATTGAAACAAAAAAGGCTTGAAATGTTTCACTTTATGTGTAATGAATCTAGAATATATGGTGTCACTTTTTGATTTGAATTACAGAATAAAAATGAACTTTTCCACGATATTGAAATTTTTTGAGATGCACCTGTAGAATCAATGATCGTATGAGAATCATTTGGTTGGACATGCCATGTATTGCATTCTGATTATTTATATTACATTTTTAAACATCCACTGGTAAACATCCAGAATTAAGATGACCAGTTGGGAAATACAAGAACAAGTTCAACCAGGATTTCCTACACATATATACACACAGTATGTGTAAATATTGTTAGGATAGATAGAGGATAGTTAGAGTCATGTGAAGAAGTACATACACCCCCGGGAAAGTTCTCTTTTCTTTTACATGCAGTACCAGTCAAAAGTTTGGACATACCCATTCACTTTAATTGGCAAGTGAATGGGTGTCAAACATTTGCCTGGCAATGTATTTGGTCACAGACAACTGAGCAAAATTCCAACCACATTGATTGATAAATGTAACTCAATTTAACAAATCCCTTCAAAAATGTTTACTTTGAAACCATTTAAGCAATAAAAACAAACAAATGCAATTTCCTTATGTGGAAAAATGTACTACACCTGGACATTTACCATACACAAAATGGCTAAAATTAAAAATCAGGTGCACCAAAACAGGTGCTATCTATTTTCTAATCCTTCTAAACAAAGGATTAGAAAATCATTAAAGTAACTTGGTAGGGTCTAGCCTTCCACAAAGATAAGAAACCTGGTCTGGCTTGGTCTTTACCATATGGGTGTGTGTTAACATGTCAAGATCAAAATACCTATCCGAGGCCCTCAGAAGATTGATGCCCTGGAGTCTGAGAGGGGTTACAAAGCCATTTCCAAGCAATTCAAAGTGCAGCATTTCACATTCTGACAGATCATCTACAAATGGAGGAAATCCGAGACCACTGGCAATGTACGTGGGAGTTTGTCCTGACTGAAAGATGCTCTTAGAAGTTTCTAAAAACCCCAGGGACACAAAATACCCAAGCAAAGCTACAACAGAATGGCAATTTTTTTTTATCCCTCAAAGTCAATGTAAGAAACTGATAGACAGTTACATGAAATGGCTACATTAAGTTATTTCAGCCAAAGTGGGCAACACCAGCTGTCGCAGCTAGGGGTGTACTATGAAAATGCATCTCTATTGATTTTTGATGAATACATGATAGCAAAGTATAATCTTTCGGTGTCACTTAGGCTACCTTTATCTGTCAGTGAAGTGAAGATTACATATCCATATATTGAAATAATAAAAACTTTCCAAAAGGTGTATTTACATTTTCACAAGACTCGAAGCATGCACATAAACAAACGTTCTACAATCTAATGCTCATTACCCAACTGTTAAATATGAGGACAAAATTGTTTGCAATACCTTCATAGGCCAAATTAACAACGGGTGAATTAATATCCATTGCCATTGGTTTAGCAAGGCAACAGTCCTCATTCAGACCAACATGATATGCAACTGCCTTACGGACATTGGTGTGTGCGTGTGGGGTTCAATGTCCAGCGACATTAATAAGCATTAGTAGGGATTAATACCTGCTTTAAAGCTCAGCTCATCCGCCTCCTGCCCTGTGTAATCATACAGAGCTCTAACTCGTACACCTTCTACCTTCTCCTCCTCCAGCCCATTAGCAGCAATGACCTTCTTGGGGATGTCTTCATCAGACCAATCTGAGGAGTAATCTTTAACACCCCTGTTGGCAGAGAGAAAAAGAGCTGAGGGTGAGTATCCACTAGCGAAAAGCAAACCAAACTTTTCTTGTCCGAGTATCTTCCAAAGTACATGTGGGTGCCAAAATCAGACGACGTCTTGTAAACCCAGCCATGCATTCTCTTTGTCATCGATTCATTCCTGTAGCAACACCTTTCACCAACAGAGGGCGCCAGTGAACATGGGTCATCCCCTTGAAAGTTCTAATCTATCGAATTGTGACAAAACATCAATATACCTTGATGTGATCTTGGAGCTCACACAATGAAATACAGACAGGTCATGGCACCGTCTGAACAGCTCCTCTGAAATCTGTGTGTGTGTATGGTGAAGCGAATATTGAAATGAATTTCATCGATGCATGAAACCCAGACACTAGGCGCTCAGACTCAGCACTAAACCAAACACTAAGCGACTAATTAGAGGCTGCAGCTCTCTCTAGATACAGGAAGTTAAGTCCTTGGGGGCCATGGTTACTAAGATAGAGCGCATGGCAAATACAGTAGCAGAAGCCAAACAGTGTTTTCCAAATGCCTGGAAAAATTGTTGTTTAAACAGCTCAGAAATGTATCAGTTTTTGGTACAAACCAGCTTTGAAACCGACAAACAGGACGTACAAACAATAATATTTTCAAAAAGAAAAAAGAGTGGCCTTGAGAACCACAGTCATAATACTTTGAGCAAATAAAAACTGAAGAATTCATAAACATCCATTGTCTCTTGGTAACAGAATCCGTAAAACATGATACTCCTCCACAACTTTCCCCCACCCCCCTTTCTCCCCGATCTGTGCACACAGCAAAACACTGTCGATGAGGAATGACTCCCACTCTCATTGTTAAGTACTGGTCCTAAAGCTGACAAGATGACTCATGAATAGTAGTTCAGACAAACTTCTCTGCAGTTTTGAATTTAAACAAGCGATTCGGGGCAGAAGTTAGGGCGACAGTGCAGGCTTGGGAGCACCAGGTGGAAGGGTCATCTGTGGTTCAGAGTGCACTGTTACCTAGTGGTCTCCTGAGGGGTCTGGGGTGCCTCCTCGCTTGAAGGTACAATGTTGGTCAGGGTGACTACATCATGTGCCCGGTTGTTCTTCGCATTCTGGTTGGAGATGGAGCGGTTTGACTGAGGGGACCACTCCTGAAGAAAAGACACATGGGTTTTCATGAAGAAAAAAAAACATCCTGCCAAACGGTTTTGCATCTCAATCAGTAAGTATGCCCCACATTACACATTTAGAGCAGAATTAATTTCCAGCTAACCACCACAGAGGAGCTTGCAGGTGCCTGATCCGCCACATGAAGTCGCTAAAGTGCGACATGACAAGGCAACTTATTACATTCCTCCCACCAACCCAGGCAATGTGCTGAGCAAATTTGACGTAAACTCCTGGCACTTTCTGTTTCACAAGCAAGAAACAATCCATGGTCGCAAAGAAGCAGGTGCACAGAAAGCAGCTTAGAAATTTGAAAAAATATATAGATATCAACAGCCGCTAACGTCCATCCATTAAAAACAAGCCTCTTCTAAATAGAAAAGTTTTTTTGCCATCACATGTCATACCGCTGACTCAAATATTTATAGTACACATCTGACCCAGGGCAACTGCAGTCCACAAATAATTTGCTTCAGTTTAGAATGCGGTTACAGCAGTTTAATCAGCTGTGTTTGTAGGAGATGGTGAGGACTGTGACACTCAAGCCCCCGAGGACATTACCCATCCCTGATCTGGCCTATTGTGAATTCCACC
Source organism: Esox masquinongy (assembly GCA_016801175.1). Lineage (NCBI taxonomy): Eukaryota > Metazoa > Chordata > Actinopteri > Esociformes > Esocidae > Esox > Esox masquinongy. The sequence goes on from JACXGI010007935.1 coordinate 10,330, forward strand.
AATGCAGTCCATCAATGCAGTCCACACCCAAACACCACAAAAGAAGACATTGCATCTACAGACCTGTAATCTAAATCTAGTCACACTCTGATGACAACTGAACAGAACGATAATCAGACAATCACTGTGTTGATGTAGATAACTGAGGACAGTTCCATCAGGGAGTTACATGTTGACCAATCTTTGAGAAAATACAGGAAAAAAAAAAACTTCATATGAATCCTAGTGTCTGGCACTAGAGCCACAGCAGAGAGCCACACTGCTCCCCAGCCGGGACAAAGGGGCCCCTGTGTCTGGGGAAACCGGTGGGAATGCCAAAGGATTCCTAAGGAGACGGCGGAGAGACGCCTCACTCTCCAGAAGCCTCACAGTGGCTTTGCCTGGAACTGTAAACCAATGCCGGTTTCCAGATCAACATGCTTTACTGATCACTGGCAGCTTACTCCCGCTCTTATGAAGAGGACTTTTTTGTTCAGAGCATGAGACAGTAGCACTGCATTTCCACAACAGAAAAATATGGCAACTGACGACCCCTGCATGTGCAGTAGTGAAGGGTGGTGCCTTGAGATGCAGATTTAGCGGAATGGCTTACGATAGGAACCTTAGGTCTGTGTGTGGAGTGCTCAGAGCAGAGGAAGGAAGGCTTTGGCTCTGACAGAGCACTCCAGCATTCCAGAACCCACTCAGGTCCACATGTCACACAAGGGCCCATTCAATGTCATCCCCATTCGGAATTTACCAACAGTTAACCAAGAGCTCACTATGGCTGCATCGCAAAGACCTTGTATCAAAGGCTTATCAGAGGCTGCGGGGACTCTGAAAAGATTTCTCTAGAACTAATTTCTATATTTTTTTTAAGATACATTGTTAGGCATTTATTTGCTTTATTTCACAGCAACATTGGGGAACGACAGAAGACAGTTTTTCCTGAAAGGGCTGTGGACCAGAAATGAAGCCAGGCTGCAGCAGTATATGTGCACTGGAGGCAGCGGCTTAGACTGCTGGACCATCCTAGATCGTGACTGCTTGTGACATATGCAGGCTAAACTTTTTTAATATACTTATTTGCTGTTTTTTAAACTGTTTACAGTTTGAGATTTCTTTACCAAATAAGTATATAAAGTAGGCTCAATTTGAATAAGTACTATTTGAGAATCAGGAAAGGCGACATCCTTGTCATAAGATTAGAGTGTACAATTTCCATCGCAACTCATGTGCTCCTATAGACTCTTATTGACAAAACCAACAGTGTCTTTTACCTCAAACTGGGGCCAGTTCATGCTCATGCCAGGTCCATGAGTGTTCCTCCACCACCTCAGGTCTTCGCTGTCATTGGCTGCAGTGATAGTCTGGCCCAGGTCACGGTACAAGGCCTTGAATCTAAGGGGACAAATTCCTCTGCTAGTCACTGGAGTCACATTATACACAGTAAGATGTCCTGTGAGCCAGATGATTAGCACACGTGTGTGGAATCAAAAGAACAACAATGAAACGTGAACATTTTGGGTACAGGACAGCAGTTCTTTCAACCCTAGGAACGTGAAAACATTATCTGTACAAGCTCCCTGAATGAAGGCCAGAAATTAAACAGACACATTTTATTTTGCAATTTGGCTTGAATGTGTGACTTCAGATTCTATTTGTTGTGGGATTAATGGACTTCATCCAGTCAAACCCATTGATACACTTTACTCAGCCAGGTTTATCTTAATGCCTGGTAATACCAAACTGGAAGAATTCCGGCACATTCCAGCTAATATTTGTTCAGGCGGAAGGCCAATCCAACTAATCAACAAGGTTTCCACGGTCAACTGGTCCTCGTCAAAAAAAAGAGCCTGATATGAATGACTGTTGTTAGTTAATGGACAACACCAGCAGTTGAACATTCGCTCCCTGAGTACACATACCGTTAAACAAACATGGGAAAATTCTATGAAATATTTGCACTATTCCATGCAGGGTTGATTTCCCAATGTTGTGAAATCTAGAAAACTGGAAAAACGTAACTGATGTCTCCCAGCCCCTATAACTTAGTGACAAATTATTGTCAACTGCCCAATTCACGAGAAGAGGAAAGCAATAATTTATTTCCAAAATCCATTAACCAAAAAAGTATGTTAACCATTAACCATAATTACCACCCAGAAAAAAAAAAGATGACCTCACTTTACTATTTCCCAATTAAGTGCACCAGTGGATGTACTAGTCAGTAGGGTGTGTTATAGTCCTACCCATCACTGGTGGAAAGATCTAGGTGTTTGTGGATGTCCAGCAGGATCTCCTTGAAGAAGCATAGCCGGTTCTTCTCAGCCTCCTGGGTGATCTCAAACACTTGCTCCATATCCTCCATGTAGCGCGGGTTACAGCGGTTTAGCTCTTCCAAAGCCTTTTCATAGCGATCCTTCGCCTTAAGTTTAAATCACAGACAGAACACACATTTTGGCCACAGAGGCTCGAAAGACATATCAGGGACATTTACAAGATGACGTTCTGTCAACGATAACTTCGGAACTGTTCCCAGTCATTGTAAAAGGTACTGCATTGCCAAATCTGGTCTAACTTGGGTGCACTTTTTTGGAATGCATTTTCAGACGTGGAAAAGTGTGGAATGACAAAGGAGAGAGTTCTTGCTGAAACAGTGGCGCCCTGGATTCGAACCCATGCTTCAGCTATACATGTGCACAAGAGCCAGCAGCCAAGACCACTGGATCACGTATTTGTCTGAAACAATTCTTTGTGATAACAATAACATTTAACATATTTAGGAAATAAAAAAATGGTATGTTCTACAGTATGATTAGCAATAGAGACCACACACTGTTGAAGTAAGGACGAAGTTCAAACCTCAGGCATCGTTTGTAAGTTTCTTGAAGTTTGTAATGTTTCTTTTTTTCCACTTTTCTTACATGCATCATCCACGCTGTGTTTTTTTGGGTATGACTAAATATATATTCTTGCATTTGATTCCTCAGTTTTGGAATTTGTCCTTTTGAAACCTATGAGCTGACCATCTCATTGCACAGCTTATGCTTTTGAAACGATTGTAGTTGTCAAGAAACATGACATTTCAAAGAGTGCAGACGGTTTTTGTCTATTTCTTTGTGGTTCAGAATGCCAGGAAGCACTTGGCTTTAATGTAGCTGATGTTGTTAGGCTGGTTGGTAACCGGAGAGAAAAAGCCTACACTTCCTTGGAAGACAAAGAGAGCTGCAATAGGGTGTAATCAACAGATCGACTGTGAGCAAGTAAACAGCCATAAATCCAGTTGTCATTCAGGATTCATTTAAAAAAAAATGTAGACAGAGAAAGTCACTAATTCAACTTCATTTAAACATGATGTAAGAGACTAAAAATACCGGCTTCCACAGATCCAGCCAGTCAGACACCCAACAGCTTCTTTTTTTCCCGCTGTTTGCCTCAGGGCTAGAGTGACACGTGACAAGCCTGATCACATCCAACTGTCCTTCTTAAAGGCACAGCAGAAATTGCCACCTTACCCAAAAATGTCACACGTTAGGACAGGCAACACCGACTGAAGCCAGTCCAACTACACTGAAACATTCCTACCGACACAGTCACTAGACTGGACAATTGCTATGGCTGATCCTTTAAGGCAAGTAGAAAATAACATATGGAATGCTTAAGAGGTGGGCTTGGCTACTTGTGTTTGTGGATTAACAGCGGTTTCAAAGGCTCAGGATTCCAATTCAAGTACAGCATATAGGGACTACCCTCAACAGCCTTCACAAGCCTCTAAAGCCAAAGTTGCATTAGTGTGCCGGAACAATAACTGTCCACATATGTTTTAGTGGGGTTCCCGTACCTTTTCGGCTTCCTGTGTGCATTTCTCGACACGGTCTGTAAATTTACGGACTTCTTCCTGTGACTTGGTGGGGTCAGCCTTGGCATGGGTCTCACGAGTCAAAGCTGTCTTCTCCTCCTTACGAGCTTGGTGGTAACTCTTCTTCGATGACTCCACCTTGGACGGAAAAATTCATCTATCATCATCATCATCAACAAACCCATATCTTCATCAACCAGATGAAGAAATCAACGCTACTGCAATTTATAATACTAGTCTCTTATTGGTCATTCAGAGATGATTATTACACTGGTTAGAAAAGCTACGGCAAGAATGACTTACGTCTTTCAGTTTCCGGACCCAGGGTTTCTGTGCCTTGCGGAATCCTTCATCAGCATCCTTTGTCTCGCGGAACCCTCCGATCATCTGCTTGTGGAAGGCATCTTTCTGCCAGTTACGGACCTTCTCGCTGTCTTCCACGGCAAGGTGTTCCTTCAACTCCATGTGGATCTCGCTCAGCCGATCAGCGGCATTCATGAAGGCGTGCCACGCCTTCTCAAGGGTCCCATACTGAGGTCCTTCAGGGGAAGAGGGGAAATTAAATCACATGCTCAACGGCCATATTTCATTCCAGTGACCTTTGGCTGGGAGTCATTTAATAAGTAAAGTCATTACCAAACAAGTAAATGGACAACAGCTTCAGGAGTGGGTGTTATAATCTATTTTGTTTACTGCTCACTGACATGGATTAACGAGAAGGGGTTAAGGTGGTGTGTGCGCGGCCTACTGGGGTGCAGCCTACGGAGTGAAGGTGTCCCTACACCACCAAACCTACTCACCCTTCTCCACAACGCCTCGCCACTTCTTTGCCCAGTCACCCAGCTGTTGGGAATAGCTCTTCTCAATCTTGGCCCGCTCAGTGAAGCAGCTGACCAGCTCATTGCACAGCTTGTGTCCATCGTCGATGCGCTTCACTGTCCGCTTGTAGTTGCCTGGCTATGTAAAGGCAGACGTTATACTTGTTTAAGAAAGGATCTGCCATATTGTCGGAATGTTGTGGAAATGTGGGCGTTGACTCGTGGTCTGGGAAACGCAACAGACTAGGGAAACGTGATAAACCACAGCTGACCTCTGAATGCAAAGAGACCATATGCCCTTACCAGAATTGTCCAGATGTTCATGAGTTAAAGTAAATGTCAGGCTTAAACTGAGCTGTCTGTGCTTATTCTGTTAACTGTTGCAGCCATTTATTAATTAAAATTAACTTTAATTGCAATGATTCAACAAGTTAACAGCCTGTCAACATAGCTTGTAAAAATCAGACTTTTGCTGGTTAAATGCCACAGGCCTGGGGGAAATAAACAGAACCATAGAACACTTTAAAGACCCAATCCAGTCAGAAACATTTTTTCTAAATTTGTATGATATTTCCATTTAAGTTTATTATAAGTTTGAAATAACAACATTGCTAAAATTATGACAATGCCCTTCTGTGCTAGAGCTTTTGAATTTCTGGTGGGATGGTACGTTCAGCCAACTGAATGATGTCACATCTGATTTATTTGTAACAGACCAATGACGGTTCAGCTGAGTAAGGTGGTGTGGCTGTGTACACAATTCAAGGACATGTTACAGAGGATCAAAATTACTTCCAACTGACTGATCTACAAATCACATTGCATCATAAATAACATCAGTATTTGTAGGTCAGTCAGTCACAATTTACCCATGGTACAGTACATTCTGGTTTTCATCCTCTCAAGCACAGCCAGACTGAAAAAAGCCAAATAAGGCTCAGTGAAATAATTATAAAAATATATTTTAGAGTTCTATAAAAAAATGATATATTATACCAAATTTTAAAAATCAAAATTTAAATATAATAACAAAATGAATGGTGACTTTCTTACAGGTGAATATTTGTTATCACTTCCTCTGTGAGGAACTAGCACAAGTGATAACTTGCTGAGGCAGGCCTGAGGCTGCAATGGGTAAGAAACCTCGATTAGCCGGGGCTTGGAAATGTGAAATCTATAGGGATTCATTATGCATGTTGCCCTGTAGCATTTCTCATGAAAAGAGCCTTCCATGCAAACCCTGGCAGACTACCAGAGAGGGCTGTCCTGTGGTAGTCCTCCTTCAATCCCAGGCAGCTCCAATCCACGGGGCTGGCAACTGTAGTAGGTGTTGAGCTTACCTCCCAGAAGCTTTCGTAGCTCCCAACGTCTCGCAGGTCTCCATTTGAAGACATTTCGGGGTCGCCTTTACAGCACGGAATGATGGCGGCTATCTGTTAAACTGAAGAGAGGACAGCATGTCAGACTGTCGCCAGGTCTACGGACTTGGATAAGGCTGCATTGAGCGCAATGCACTCAAACGTCTCAGTGAGTGAGTGAGATTTAACCAGAACAGTGAAAATTCGCCAAAAGCGACAGCTAGCACGTCATCACAAGAGCCAAGTAAATTGCCGCCCTATTTGGCAAGCGACCCTAAGGTAAATTCCAGAGCACTGAATGGGCAGAAAAGACCTCCGAACCTGCCACACGTAAACACCAACATATCCAGTCACCTGGCATCGCTCCACAGCTTCTTCTTGCAGAGCTAATGCCTGTGATCTAATGTCCACCCAGAAGGCTTAATCTGGTAATCTCTTAGGGTTGAGAGATGAGCAGAGCGGAGGAGAACAGAGCAGGTTTCACCTCTGAGTGTCCGTCTCCGTCTGAGAGGATTGAGCCGAGGCAGAGACAGACTCGTTTTAGCCAGGCTGGGTGTGGCTGGGCTGAGTGACTTAAGATAATGAGGCCCTGTCATCCAGGTCCACCCACCAGCAGAAATACACTCAGCCATATTAACAGCAAGTCTTTTATCTAATGCCTGCCATGTACCTGATATTCAATGTTGAGAGCAAAGCCACCCACCCCCCCCACCCTCCACCTCTGGTACACTCATACTGGAAAGGACTTGCATTCTGCAATTAAGAGGATTTCATCATGAATAATGTCAAAAAATGTTAATACAAGTTCATTTTATCTTTATAAAGTCTCTAATGAGCTACTGTAGGTGAAACGAATGTTAAACAAATTATCCCTGTACAGAGTTCACACTTCCTTATACGTCCGCTTCCCTCCGTTCTGTTCCTGATTGTATTAACTGGTGGTGCCAAGGTCGAGCTGCTTCCTTTGACAGACACAACAACTTGGGGAGGGAGTCAGAGGATTTGGGAAAACAATCATCATCAAGGCTATAAGGAGTTTGAGTCTCCATTGCTGAAAACACCAGTGACAGACCTCGCAAATGGATTTAGCCACCAACAAAGGTACCTGTAGATATGCTATGCCATTATTCTCAGAATGAACACAGATACCGAATCGACAAAGATGGATTATGTTATAAAAATGTTAGGAGCATGTTTTCCTTAGAATGGCCTATTCTTGTTGAGTATTGCCAGACGTATTGCCAGTCTGGCTAAGTTAGCGTGACATAGCTGTCAGTGAGAGGGGCTGCCTGTTTATGTTCAAGTGGGGCTGCGCAATATAACTCTGTGCGAAGTCTACTATAGTGGAATAACAAAACGTGATGGATGGACTCCTTGAGATGAAGACAGAGCATTTTTAGGACATTCAATATATCCGATTTCCATCCTGGAAAGGAATGGGAGGGGGTTGGGAGCCGCTGTCAGGCAGCAGTGCTAGCAGGAGAGGCATTTCCCACTGATGCACCAAAACAGGAACCTCCACGACAAGCTTGCATCAGCAAAGGCCTGCTAATTGAAAAATCTCTGACCCATCTCAACAGGAGAAAAGTAGTAAGGTGTCGGGATACAGGGCTGTACAGTCACTGAAGGCTCAGGGTAAGGTAGTGTAACCCCTGAAAAAGAAGGGCAAACAACAAGTGGCCTACAGACAGGTACAGTAAGGGTTAAGTGTCCTCATCCACTTATCTTCATTCATTGATCAGCTGACGGCATGAGAAAAATGTCCACAGCTGGAGTTTCTAGGTCAGTAGTTCTCAAACTTTTTGGGGCCAGAGACGCCTTTTGAGATAAAGTCATCAGGGAGTCTAATCAGACCCCAACTCGAGGGAGGTAAAAATAGCATACAAGGAATTACATTATGACTTTGGCAATGCATGACTGAATGAGTTAAGTCTTCGACCAGGGAAGAAGCTTATACGCTCACCTACTGGCAATGGAGAAAACATTTAGCAGTTTAAGGTAATTTCCTGCAGTTCTACACATTACCATGGGTGGAGATTTTTGCTGTTGCAGCTTTAAAAGATAACATCCTGCAAAAACATACATTTTGCCAAGAGGCAGAGAGAAAACTTTGTAGCTTTAATGCTTACATTACAATTCAAGTTTAAAAACACTTGTATAATTGGTGAATACAAGTAGTATAACGTGACAGTGAAAACAAATGTCTCAAATTCTATACCCTCTACATTTTTCCAACAGATCCTTTTGCCAAACCTTTTTAATAACAAAAGATTGTTGATATAATGTAACGCAATGTCTGGTCACAGACCCCCTGCAGTAACTGTGTGGATCCTATGGGACCAGATCAAATTGGATGTCACATAATGATCCAATCTCTGGAGGAAATAACACTACAATATGGAATCTAGGGATGATACAATGTCCTGAAAATGAGGGGGGAATGAAACAGATGGCTTTGCCACACTGATATCATTAAACAATCGCCACTGAAATCACGAGGATTAAGAGTATTGCTGAAAGCAGAGCGCTCACTTACTGTATAAACAATTCATGGTCCAGAAGAACGTCTGTAAACATGACAGGCTGCAGGAACACACCCGCCACACGCATCTGGGGATTTTTGTGTATAGCTGATACTGTAATATTACGTGATGCAATTACCTTTTTTGGAACCATATCCAATGCCAAATAGAATATTTGTGAGTTCATTTCAAAAGATACTTGCCCGATCCTTTTTAGATTCAAGAAAACCTGTGAAAGGATCCATTCGAAATGGACAAGGTTTATGATGGACATTAAGGAAAACCTGTGAGACTTAAATGGGCACACAGCCACAATGCGTGTAAAGTAAGAGGCAAAATGTCCAGATACGATCTGCGGCAACAGACCATGTACTGAAGGCCTTGAATGTGTCCCAGGATATTTAGATTCCACCGGTCACTGACATTGCTTAGGCAGTGTGCTCTGTTCATCCATCATCCAAGACTGAAACATGTCTTAAAACCTCTGGGAGATTTAATCACCATAGTGAACAGGTATGGCTGACAGAACATAGCAGGTCAAAAGCTGGCTACTGGTCAAAGATGGCATCAGAAGTCCCTGAACCAGAGCTGGAAGCCAGTTCTCTGGGGCTAGCTGGTCAAAGTTCAAACAGCAGAGAGGGAAATTGGAACCCATTATATGCTTTCACCTCTTTTGCCACCCCTTGCTCTTAGATGTGGCTCTGAGAACACAACTCTTAACATGTGGAACCAGTTTACATTGCTTAGGACACACAAATACAAACACGTACACAAGCCAAGAGAAAAACAGAAACATGTCACCTTCCAGCTGGATTAATAAATGACAAAACCTAGAAGGGTGGAAAGAGGAGTGCGCATACAAAGCTTGTGGTCAAACAGTCATGCTCCCGGGTTAGACAGCTAATCTCTCTCTACGCTGGAGACTGGGGTTCAATTCCGATTCAACTTTGAACCCATCTCCCACCTATTTGTATTCCTTACCTCAATTTTAACTGTCTGTGTCAAAATACTCCCCAAAATTTCTTACATTTCACATAAAAAGATAAAATGTATGGAACGATTTCAACACTACCTTGATAGACTGACTTAAACTATGTTTGTTCAGTGCCACAACCATCTGTTCTTGAGGATGGTATCCATGCCGACAGTAAGGGAATGAACATTGGCTCTAATTTACTACCAAAATTGGGTCAGATTAAGGAGGAGCCAGGAGCTCATAAAACCACACTGGAAACTTGTAGTCATTAATCTAATTAATGTATACGAGCAGCATGTGCCAGCTGACAGCCATTCTTTCTTTTACTGAAAGTGCAGTTTAAAGTAAGAGCAAGCATATCATCCTCTCAAAATCATTTCTTTGTGTGAGACTTCCACAACATGCATAAGATGTACTTTAGGGTAGACCTGCACTGAAAAAACACACGGTCATATTCTTGTGAGTTTCACACACCAAAGCATACAAGTGTTGCTACAACATAGAAATAGGCCCACATGTTTACATAGGGAATACTAGACCACCGCAAAACATTTCATAAAATGAAGGGCAAACAGAGAACCTACCGGATAATGACTCATTCAATGCTATAACAGCCGAGTAACAACTGTTTTGCGAAGAAAGACTTCACACATTGTAATTATTGGATCAAGAGACCAGGCGTTCTTGTGTCAATCATGGCAGAGGTGATGATATAATAGGGAGGACATTATAAGGCGAAACATCTGATCCTCATAAGGTCAGACAGAACACCCCAAGCCAAGCTGAGAGAGGTTGCGTTCCCCTGCTCAGAAGTTATTTGCATGAACCAACGGTGTGTGACACTTCATCAAGTGACAAATTGCTAAACTATAAAGATGTGGCTAGCTGATATATAAAATACCTTTTCAAGTGTTGTCAGAACTGTTAGGTGTTAGCCGTGTCTGAGCTAAGGAATGCATATTGAAGCAGTCGGTACATTTCCCAGACAAACCGGTCTATGCGTTTATTATGACAACATTCTGTGACTTATTTTTGCTTTAGTGTTCAGCTTCTCTTTTTCTGGTTTGTCATGCACACTTTCTTGAGGCAAGCAAAATTTAATTTGGCCAAAATCTTCAACCCCCGTAGGTACTGGCCAAAAATACTACCAAAAAATTACTCAGTAAGAGTAAGAACTATGGAGATGATTCTTTGTGTTTGCTGTCATCCAACACAAGTCCAAACTTTTTTCATTTGAGACATATAGCTTGAAACATTGTAGTTAGACATTGTAGCTGGACATTGTAGCGGCAATCATCCTCCACAAAAACTTAAAAAAATAATAGCAGATTTCTTGATTACCTTAGATCAATTAGGACTTTCTTTCAAATTGTTGTTGGTATTATGTCAAACAATACTGCTGCCACTTCTTCATGATTTTTAAGTAAAGGAGAAGGCGAAGAGGGTCACCTCGCTGGGCTCAAATCAAACCTAGTCTGCTGGTGCCTCAAAGCATTAGGTTCATATAGCACTTATACTGTAAGGTACTCAATTTGCGTAACAACTAAAAGTTTTGAATCCTTTTGTGATCCGCTGTATTGGTGTGGAAGCGAAACCATGCACAGGTACACGCAAGTGTGTGAGAACAACGTCTTGCATCTCGCTCATCTCAGTATCTGCAATGCTGCTGCTTGGGGCAATGGCATTGAACAGTCTCTCTAACGTGTGAAGGGAAAAGTCACATGGGGTGCAGATGTGACAATTCCTTTTCGAAATCATGAAAACAGGTTTAGTTTAGTAATCTGTTGTAACAACCCATAACACATGCAAGTAAATTGTAGAAACAATGGGCTTCAACTATAGTCCAAAAATAGAATCAAACCGAAACCAAACATGTAAGGCAACAAAAAGAAAAATGCAAACTCAATCATAAAACAAGCTGCAGGACTTACCCAACATGAAATTAAAAAAGATGGGATGAGGTTCAAGATGTCCCTGTCCAGGAACTTGGCTTTCTGTGTCCCTGGAGGAAAGAAACAGCGTATGAAAACCAACTAAGTATGACAGGACTGAGCAGTGGGACTGAACAGTGGGGAGAACCACTCATCAGAGAATGAGTGGGGCTGACCATTAGATGCTTATTATATGTCTTGTCTCCACAAGGTGACAGATTCTGAATTGGAAGGTGAAATGCCACACATATTAGAAGCCATGGAAATCCAGCAATGGGTGTGATGGAAAACAATGCAGTCTAATGGTCTTGGAGGAGACCCTCCAACTATGAAAGGTCAGAACCACTAACACGTCACAAGTCTAAAATAACTTGCTAAGAGTCAAATAAAAGAAAGAATCTGTTTAAAAGCTACTGAATTTTGGAAATTTGACAAGGCTGCTTACAGGTGTGGTTAAATATATTGGCACTTTTTTCATTTATTTATGAGTCCAATATATAAATAAACAAATGTTCAGTTTTCTCCTCACAAAACTAGTTATATGTCTAGTAGTAACCTGTAAGCAGCTACATTTTGTTGGAGATTATATATTTAAAAACAATGACTTGCTTCCAACCAAATTCATTAATGTAGTCCAGGCCATTGTTTTTACTTAAACATTAATATTGCATGATTTTAAAATAGTTAAATGGTCAGCACAAATAACACTAGAAAAACTCAATAGTCATTCCTTTAAACTGTCATGTTACACATTCCCTCAGAAAGTCACACAAGATTATTTCTCACTCAAAACCCTTGACCCCTAAAGTGGAAAAAAATCAAAATGAAAGCATGTTACACATTCCATTGCCATCTCAGGTTCGAACATGAATCATGAATCATGCTCTAACAACTGTAGCAAAATGTCAATTTACTAGAACTGAAACATCAAAATGGATTTCCTATTCGAATACTACAGGGCTTACATGGACAGTGTTTTTACCGCACAACTCTATGCACTGTTAACAATGTCCACTGAAAAGCTGGCAAAAACAGATTTACTTGAACTGTAAGAATGGAAAGTTTGATAAAAATAAAAATGTTGGCATTGTTTCTGTTATTTGTTACTAAACTTCAGATCTGCAACATTATTATATTACTGTTTCTTTCATTACATTTTAGTGGAAATTGTTTAAAGTCCCTGTGCATAGACTATGGTTCAACGTGCAGACGTTGGTTTTTGTTTGACATACATTTTAAAGTGAAGCAGTGACCAGTCATGTCAAGTCACTGACACAACTACATTCATGGATTACTTTAATGAGACATGGCCAAATTACATAAGCAGTCTGAGGCTGACAAATCGATCTGGAGTGGCCAGTGGTGCAGTGTGTTTTCCCCTATCACCGATAGTTACAGGAAAGTTGACATTGTAACGAGTGGTGTGCATACTGTTCACAAGGCCAATCTCATGACATTTGTTCCAAGTTGAACGTTGACAGATTCATTGTTTTGAAGAAGGGAGAATACATCATGATCGATATTTACTATACAGTGCCTTTGGAAAGTATACAAAACCCTTCACTTTTTCCACATTCTGTGGTGTTATAGACTTCATTTATAATTTATCACATACATTTTTTGCCATCAATCTACACACCATACCCCTAAATGACAAAAACAAGTTTTACAAAATGTGTGGCAATTCATTGAAAATTAACAGAAATCTATAAAGAATTCAGACCCTTTGCCATGACACTTCAAATTGAGAGAAGATGCATCCTGTCCTTCGATCATAATTAAACATAGCTAAAATGTATTTACTGTGACACTGAACTGAACATTATGGCAGAAAATAATCACTTAATGCAAGAAACACCCCAATGAAACCAAGAATTCAGAGTTCTCCTACATTCTGAAGAAAACAACAGAATTAAGCCAATATTGACTAAGAATTATTTTTTTAAAAAGCAATGTAGAAAAAGTAGAAATGTGTAACCTCCGCCTTGTAGCATACACTGAACATGGGAACCCTCGGGAAGTCACCAGGGCCAGATGGCATTCCAGGCAGTGTCCTCAGGGGGTGCACCGACCAGCTATCGGAGGTTTTCACCTCGATATTCAACCTCTCCCTGTCTGTCTGTAGTCCCCACCTGCTTCAAACAGAACACCATTGTCCTTGTACCAAAGAAACCTTCCATCACCTGCCTGAATGACTACCGCCCTTTAGCACTGACCTCCACCATCATGAAGTGCTTAGAGCGGCTGGTCAGAACCCACATCTGCTCCACCCTTCCTGATAACTTGGACCCCTTTAAATCTGCATACCGCTCCAATAGATCTACGGACGATGCCATCGCCCTGACAACACACACCGCCCTCTCCTACCTGGAAAAAGGCAACACTTACGTGAGGATGCTGTTCGTGGACTACAGCTCAGCATTCAACACTATTGTGCCCGCTAATCTTGTTCCTAAGTTCAGAACACTGGGACTCAACACCTCCCTTTGCTATTGGATCCTGGACTTCCTTACGGGTAGACCCCAGGTGGTGAGAATGGGCAACCTCACCTCCCCTGCACTGACCCTGAGCACCAGAGCCTTCCCAGGGCTGTGTACTCAGTCCCCTCCTGTACTCCCTGTTCACGCATGACTGCATGCCCACACACAGCTCCAGTGTCATCCTTAAGTTTGCGGACGACACAGCCATCCTGGGTCTCATCTCGAACAATGATGAGACCGCTTACAGAGAGGAGGTAAAGAACCTGGCTACATGGTGCCAGGACAACTCTCAAGAGATGATCGTGGACTTCAGAAAGCGGCGGGGGGGGGGGTTGTCATGCCACCATACATATCGATGGAGCTGAAGTGGAGAGTCTCCGACGGCAAGTTCCTCGGTGTGTTGACTACACTTGGTCCAGGCAAGCAATCTGTGCAGTGAAAACTGCCCAAAAACTACTATACGTCTTGAGGAGACTCGAGGAGTTTGGCATGTCTGTAACAAATCTCACCAACTTCTACAGGTGCACCACTGAGAGTGTCTTCTCAGGCTGCATTATTACAAGGCATCTACCAAACACGATGACTGAGAAAAGCACGGAACATCATCAAAGATTACAGCCACCCAGGCTATTGTCTGTTAACTCTACTGCTGTCTGGAATGCGTTACCGGAGCATCGGGGCACGAACGTCTAGACTCACAGTTTTTTCCCCTCAGGCCACAAGACTCCTCAACCAGCAACACTGATCTATGATCTTATTGATCACACATGAAAAATCCAAACGATGTCTTTCAATGTACATTTAATGTACATTAGAATATTCTTTTGTATGTACCATTTATAGGCATAACACACTCGTATTTAGAATATTCAATGCTTCTTACCAAATTGTCCATATTCCCTATTCCACGCTCTTTAAGGTCAGAAGACTGATGGCCATTCCAGAACCTTCAGCTTTTCCTGCTGTAACCACTGGAGGGTCAACTTGGCCTTGTGCTTAGGGTCATTGTCGTGCTGAAAAATCCAAGAGCGTCCCATACGCAGCATTGCAAATTGTCTGCCAGTATTTTCTGATAACATGCTGCATTCTTCTTGCCATCAATTTTCACCAGATTCCCTGTGAGTTTGAAACTCACACACCCACAAAACATCAGTGAGCCACAACCATGCTTCACAGTGGGGATGGTATTCTGTTCACTATAGGCCTGGTTAATCCCTCTCCAAACATAGCGCTTATGGTTGTGACCATAAAGCTCTATTTTGGACTCGTCATTCCAAATTACAGTGTGCCAGAAGCTGTGAGTCGTGTCAAGGTGTTGTCGGGCATATTGTAAACTGGGCTTTTTTGTGGCATTGGTGCAGTAAAGGCTTCTTTCTGGCAACTCAACCATGCAGCCCATTTTAGTTCAAGTATCGTCATATTGTGCTCCTTGAAACAACCACACCGTCTTTTTCCAGAGCAGCCTGTATGTCTCCTGAGGTTACCTATGGGTTTTTCTTTGTATCCTGGACAATTCTTCTGGCACTTTTGGCGGAAATCTTTCTTGGCCTACCTGACCTTAGCTTGGTATCAAGAGATCCCTGAATTTCCCACTTCTTAATAAGTGATTGAACAGTACTGACTGGCATTTTCAAGGTTTTGGATATATTTTTATATACTTTTCCATCTTTATAAACTTCCAATACCTTGTTACGCAGGTCTTTTGACAGTTATTTTCTTCTCCCCATGGCTCAGTATCTGGCCTGCTCAGTGCATCCACGTGAGAGCTAACAAACTCTATTGACTATTTATACACAGACACTAATTGCAATTTAAAAAGTCACAGGTGTGGAAAATTCACCTTTAATTGCCATTTTTACCTGTGTGTGTCACCTTGTGTGCCAAACATTCAAGGGTATGTAAACTTGATCAGGGCCATTTGGGTGTTCTGTTATTTAAAAAGGAGCCAAAAAACTGTGATAATAAATGGCTTCATATGATCACTATCCTTAAATAAAATACTTTTTTTGCATGATCAGTCATATTTTCAAAATCAATGCCAAAATTTCACAATTTCTGCCAGGGTATGCAAACTTATGAGCACAACTGTATGGCTGAGTATTCAAACCTTTATGAATTGTTTTATTAGTATGATGTAACAGTGTACATACTCAATGTTGATTAGCTGAAAGTCGTGGTATATGCAAGCATTAAAACAAGACACACACCGCTGAGGTGTGCGGTTACTCCCCGGCAATTATCAGTGTTCTGTGTGTTAATGCTTGCTAATAAACCAGGAGCTTTGATCCTGAATGCTGATTACCGTGGTAAATAAGAACGTAACCATGGGTATTATATCTCTTAATACTGCTCTAATCATGTTGCTAAGGGGTTTCTTAGCACAATAAGCTAATTAGGGGTTTGTGATTTATTGCCAAAATACTGTACCACAGCTAATCACTGTGTCCATGGCACTCCATCTGTCGTACATAAGAGCAGCTCTTAGACCTGAGGGGTATACTACGAAGTGTTCAACCTACTCAGATTTAACTCGGGGTTATCAAGGAAAGTCAGGGTTGACAAACTCTGATTGCCTAAAGTGGTGTTAAACGGTACTACGACGGTGATTAAGGTGTTTGATAGTTGACTCGGTGTTAACTTACTGGAGGTTGCGCGCGTTCTCCTAAAAGGGGCGCGTTCGGCAAAGCAAGCTGAGTTTTTCCACAATGGCTTGTGCTCCGTATACTTCCCCGGAAGAATGCACGTTTATAATGTCAGGATATAAGGAGTTTAAAGCAAGGTTAACGGCAACATCTCTCTCCGTGGTGGCCAAAAAAGCCAGGGAGGCTTGTTGGCAGCGCATAGCCGACAGAGTAAATTCGTAAGAGCAGTGCTCTTGTCATATGTTCTCTTTTGTCTTACATACTCTTAGCCTATTTGTAGTATGATTGAGATGTAAGGACAAGTAGGCGCTCTAATTGGGATATGCGTACAGTCAATCGCACCAATCGCCCTCGGGATTCCTATGGGAAAAAAATTCTTCTGTGTATAGCCTAGGCCCAGCCTATGCATAATAGAGCAAGTGTTTTTTACGAATTACTTGCGATCGCATAAAAAGCATATTTGATCTTTAGAACGCTTACATGGCCAGGGAACACAACAAATGCATCAAGCAATTTAGTGAGAGCAAGTACTGTACCACCTTGCGAACTGCGACGGCATAAATTATTATTGCTCAGAGGGCATTACTCCGGCGAGTGGCATTAGATACGTCTGGCGGTAGAAGCCGGCTAAGATATGGAATTCCCTCAGATGAGAATCGATATCTTCATTAGAAAACATCATCGGGGTAAACTAGAGGAGTTACACGGTCTCTAAAAAAACCTTGCCCTGTGGAGTGAGCCTCTCACAATCCGTGCGGCAATGTCGATTGGGTCTTCCAAATGTGCCGGACTTTTTGTGGGCGGAAGGGCGGTGCTTATGTTGGGTAACATCGAGTTACCCATGAAGATAACCTGCTCGGAGCAGTTTAGAGATGCAGCGTAAATTGCCATGACAGCATAACTCGGGTAAAACGTATTCACCTTTCGTAGTACGGGTTAATCGGGAAGTTACACTCGACGTCACTAAGTTACTCCTGAAGTTACCTCGATAAGCCAGCTAGCTCGCTTCGTAGTATACCCCTCTGATATATTGTTTGCATATGCCATGGGTTTGACATCACAATTTACTTTTCTAATTGCAGTGTATATCATTGTGCCTAACAACAGCTCAAGCCATGATAGCATATTGGCCGTATACCACACCCCCTCGTGATTTATGGCTTAAATATAACATCCTAAAATGATATTTTAGTACTAATCAAGATTAACAGGAAAATCTGTAGAACAGTAATCAAGGGCATAAAATGTGTTTAAGTTTTTTAGTCCGTTAGGCAACGTCCCTCATTTTGTGGCAGGCAGCAACATTTTTTTGCTGCCAGTACTCCGACCTCTGCGCCCCCCACCCCATCCCATCCCCAAAGGATGGGTAGCATATTTTCATCATATAGGTTTTTGAAAGCTTGAATAGGTCTCAAAATTTGGAACAATTACATTTGCTTTGTGTTGACATTTTGCCAGGAAATGCAGCTCTGCCCCAGTTGCTGCTGTGGTGTGGGTGTTTAAGGTTGTCAGTTCAGGACTAGATACACTTCATTTGTCTTTGTGACTGTTCTTTTTGTTTCAATAGTTAGTGTGGTTTTGTTTAGACTCTTGTAACTTAGTTTATTCTGATAGGATGTTTTAGTTGTGGCTTTAGGGTGTTCGTAGAAAAGGTTTGTGAAATCAGTGCCAGGACCAGCTGGTTGACACACTTTGCTCAACTCTTGGTATTTTGTTTAGTTTAAAAAAAAAAAAAAGATCACCATTAGCTATTGCACATGCTACTTGTCATGGCGTCCACATTGAACATCGAACCCGTGATAGTACAGAACAGTTGATAAGACAATCTTCTGCTGATGGCAGGGTTTGGTAACGGTGTGAGAAGGAGGTCACTGTATTTAAAAGGTTTGCTTAATACATACAGGTCCAGGGCACTCAAAAGTGTGAAGTTAACATATGCAATTGTTTTATGATTAATTTTGCATATCATTTTGTATTTTGATATGGAGTTGTATGTAGTTTTCCTGAAAATATACAGTAATGGAAAGTTATTTGATATTGCAATGAAAGTTCCTTTTTTGTTATTGTGCATAAAAGCAAATTCTACAAAATTTACCCAAATTTCTATTAATTGTTGGAAAAAAGTTCCATTAAGTCTTTTTTCTTAATTTACTGCTTTGCCTATTTTGTATTTCAAAAACATGGAGTTAAAAAAAATATTCCTTTTTATTTTGTTTGGGAAATCTTCACTGTCCATTTTGTTATAGCTTATTGTGCTTACCCTTGACATTGTAAATCAGCCCATGAGTATCCTAGAGCAAAACCTCTACTGCATGTTGAACACATTTGGATTATTTTCTTTAGCTCCAACTGGTCATTTTTAAGGATTTTTTGCCGGACCGCGTAAGCAAAGCTGACCAAGAAGAGTGAATGTCTTTTACTGTGTGACTGACTGACCACCCCTTGTTAAATAGTGTAGTGGTTAGAGGCGCGGACTACCAACCAAGAAGACTATGATGAGGCTCGAACGCGGGTCAAAACAAATTCTGCATTAGGATTTGTTTAAGATAGACAAAAACTTTGCTGGCTACAACCTTCAGTAGTTACCTTATAGTAAGCCTAAAATAAAACTGTTGACAGTTAAATTGCAACTTATTCTGGTGGATTTTCAAAGTACGCATCTGTGCATGCTTTTTGGGGTAATATAGGATAGATCACAATCCCTTGGGCAGTAAAAGAGTAAGGGTTTCCACGAAAAGGAACCAGGCAAGCCTAGTTCAGCCGGGCCCATGATTAGAAGGGATAAATGTTGTTGCCCTCACTGGATTCAAACCTGGATCTCCCAGGTGAGAGGCTGTGACTTTAGCTACTACGCCACTAAGCTAGATGTATGCTGGGTGTCGGTATAGCGTCTTGACATTAGGTTTGTCACGCATAAACATCACGCCAAGTTTGAATATTTCGCTAGACACCATTAAGCATTGTGTTAAACTGACTAATGAAGTTTTCCTCCACCAGAAATAGCATCTATGAAATGTATGGCTTTTGCCACTGGATGTTTTAACAGCTTATTAACCAGTAATAGGCTTACTAGTATCTACTAACTTACTACTTGGAGTAGTCATAAGTATTGAGCAATTGCTAGAGAGACTGAAGATTAACTTTACACTGCCAAGGCCATTTCATTTCATGGCACAACAAAGCTCGTTTTTCTTTCATTTGTGAATGACATTGATACAATAACTGTCAATATAGGTGAAGATAACTGACTTTTTCGTCAAGTGAGAGACGAGAGAGTCGTGGACACCCCTCCTCTTTTACTGCTCAAGGGGTTGTGATGTAGCCTATATTACCCCAGAAAGCATGCACGGATGCGTACTTCGAAAATCCACCAGAAATACAATAATCGCAATATAACCATAAAAAGTTTTATTTGAGGCTTACTATAAACGTAGCTACTGAAGGTTGTATCCAGTGAAGTTTTTGTCCATCCTGAGCAAATCCTAATGCATAATTAATTTTGACTGTGATGAGGCTCGAACACAGGTCCTTTTGCTTGGAAGTCCATGTCTCTAACCACTATGCTATTTAACAAGGGGTAGTCAGTCAGTCGGTCAGTCACTCAGTAAGAGACATTCGCTCTTCTTGGCCGGCTCCACTTACACAGTCCGGCAATTAAGGGAACACACTGGGTCTTGACCAACGAAATATATTAAAGATCAAAATCTTTTCAGTACATTGTGTAATTCGTTGTGAAGAAAATGACATAACAGTCAATGGAAACCAAAATCCCCAACTGATTGACGGATGGATTCAAACACCGGAAATCAAAGTAAACAACTGAAATCACAGGCTATTCCAACTTGCGTGAATTTCATCATGGCAACTCATAATGTGACTCAATAGTGTGTGTGAAAACTTCACTCTCCAACGTCTTAAGAGGTGCTCTAGCGACATGCTAGGGCCCATGGGTTTTAGCCTTTTTGCTAGAGAGCCTGATTCCCATCCTGAAGACCCGGGTTCGAGTCTGAGTAGGACCATATGGCCCCCACATGCCTGTATGCACACCCGACAATGTCTGGGCATGCTCCTGATGAGACAGCAGATGGTGTCCTGGGGGATTCTCCTTCCACACCTGGATCAGGGCATAATTGAGCTCCTGGACAGTCTGTGGCACTACTTGGTGGCGATGGATGCACCGATACATAACGTCCCTGAGGTTCTCAATTGGATTCAGGTCTGGGGAACGTGAGGGCCTGTCAATGGCATCAATGCCTTTGTCACCCAGGAACTGTCTACACACTCTGGCCACATGAGATTGGGCAGTGTCCTACATCATGAGGAATCCAGGGCCCATTGCACCAGCGTGAGGTCGGACAATGGGTCTGAGGATTTCATCCTGGTACCGGTAACTGCAGTCGGAGTACCGTTGGCTAGCACGTGGAGGTCGGTGCGACCCTCCAAGGATATGCCTCCTCGGACCATCGCTGACCCACCACCAAACTGGTCATGTTGCAGGCTGCATAACGTTCACCACGGCATCGCCAGACTCTTTCACGTCTGTCACATGCTCAGTGTAAACCTGCTCTCATCTGTGAAGAGAATTGAGTGCCAATGGCAGGCCTGCCAATTTTGGTGTTCTCTGGCGAATGCCAATCGAGCTACACGGCGCTGGGCTGTGAGCACAGATCCCATTAGAGGATGTCGGGCCCTCATGCCACCCTCATGGAGTCTGTTTCTGACAGTTTGGTCAGAAACTTGTGCACCAGTAGCCCACTGGAGGTCATTTATTATTGGGGAGTTATTTGATATGAAGTCAAATCGTTCCTATTGTCAGTGTATTCATGCTAGGTTCGGTGTCTTCCCAATTCTCTTGTTTATTTTGGTCTGGTCGTTTTGTACACAGTTGCCAGTCTCTAAGAAAATGGGATACAAAAGTTTATCAAATGCACCGAATAACACAGCGTCATTCTGAACAATGAAATTCTTGTGACATGGCACCCGACATTTACGTAGTAAGAATTATGAAATATATGAAGTAAAAATATAGCAATAATATACAGTTGTGCTCATAAGTTTGCATACCCTGGAAGAAATGGTGAAATTTTGGCATTGATGTTGAAAATATGACTGACCATGCAAAAAAACTTATTTAAGGATAGTGATCATATGAAGCCATTTATTATCACATAGTTGTTTGGCTCCTTTTAAAATCATAATGATAACAGAAATCACCCAAATAGCCCTGATCAAAAGTTTACATACCCTTGAATGTTTGGCCTTGTTACTGACACACACAGGTGAAAATGGCAATTGAAGGTGAATTTCCCAAATCTGTGGCTTTTTAAATTGCAATTAGTGTCTGTGTAAAAATAGTCAATGAGTTTGTTAGCTCTCACGTGGATGCACTGAGCAGGCTAGATACTGAGCTATGGGAAGCAGAAAAGAACTGTCAAAAGACCTGCGTAACAAGGTAATGGAACTTTATAAAGATGGATAAGTATTTTAAAAGATATCCAAAGCCTTGCAAAAAACAGTTAGTACTGCTCAATCACTTATTAAGAAGTGGAAAATTTGGGGATCTCGTGATACCAAGCTAAGGTCAGGTAGACAAAGAAAGATTTCCGCCAAAAGTGCCAGAAGAATTGTTCGGGATACAAAGAAAAACCCTCAAGGTTTTTCTCTGAACAAAAATGAGCTGCATGGTCGAGTTGCCAGAAAGAAGCCTTTACTGCGCCAATGCCACAAAAAGCTCAGTTACAATATTCCCGACAACAACTTGACACGCCTCACAGCTTCTGGCACACTGTAATTTGGAGTGACAAGACCAAAATAGAGCTTTATGGGCGCAACCTTAAGTGCAGTATTTGGAGAGGGGTCAACAAGGCCTATAGTGAACAGAATACCATCCTCACTGTGAAGCATGGTGGTGGCTCACTGATGTTTTCGGCGTGTGTGAGCTCTAAAGGCACAGGGAATCTTGTGAAAACTGATGGCAAGATGAATGCAGTGTGTTATCAGAAAATACTGGCAGACAATTTGCATTCTTCTGCACGAAAGCTGCACATGGGACGCTCTTGGACTTTCCAGCACGACAATGACCCATAGCACAAGGCCAATTTGACCCTCCAGTGGTTACAGCAGAGAAAGGTGAAGGTTCTGGAGTGGCCATCACAGTCTCCTGACCTTAATATCATCGAGCCACTCTGGGGAGATCTCAAACGTGCAGTTCATGCAAGATGACCAATGACTTTGCATGACCTGGATGCATTTTGCCAAGACGAATGGGCAGCTCTAGCATTTGCAAGAATTTGGGGCCTCATAGACAACTATTACAAAAGACTGCATGCTGTCATTGATGCTAAAGGGAGTCATACACAGTATTAACTGTAGGTCATAACCATTCTGTTATGACCTACAGTTGAATGTGAATCCCATAAGAAATAAGACATGGTTTGCCTGCTCACTCATGTTTATTTACAAATGGTACATATATTACCGATTCTCCAAGGGTATACAAACGTTTGAGCACAACTGTACATAATGTAAATTAACAGCAATTTTAATATCATCGAGCCACTCTGGGGAGATCTCAAACATGCGGTTCATACAAGACGACTAAAGACTTTGCATGACCTGGAGACATTTTGCCAAGACGAATGGGCAGCTATACCACCTGCAGGGTTGGGTAGGTTACTTTTTAAATGTAATCCGTTAGTTACAAGTTACCTGTCCACATTTGTAATCAGTAACGTAACTTTTAGATTACTCAAAATCAGTAACGTAATCTGATTACTTTGAATTACTATTAGATTACTTTCATATTAAGAGGCATTAGAAAACAAATAGGAATAGCCTATAACCAGCTGAACACCCTTTGCAGGATCAGTCAGTGTTAGAGTTTACATAGCTGGCCAAAAACAGAATTTGCATTTTAACTTATGGGTTTTGTACAGCGCCTTTGGAAAGGGTTTCTAAACCATTGCTTTCTACTTCAATATGATTGGGTTACATCTCTACATTACACGCTAAAGGTCTGTCAAATATTCAGTCGTTCCAAATAATCCAATAACCCTCGATCTTCCAGAATCTGTCTGTTTATCTGAACATAACCTAAATTCGAAGGATGTGTTAACCTTTTCTGTTATTTGTTTTATTCATGTTTCTAATTGCTTCAAAACATTGTTGAAAAATAAATGGCAATTTCTCAAAAAGGGTATTGACATTGTTGTATATAAAAATCAAGATATCTGCAGCTTTTCGCGCGTACATTAATACAGTAGTCTGATGTTTTGCTCCACAACCACCAACATTGTCAAAACGTTGCAGAAACCCCAGGCACACAAATGCACGTTTGCAATCGTGAACATCCGCACACAAATACGTTTTACCCGCGCGAACGTAACATGAATATTAGGGCCACCAGCAATTGAGTTTCAGATCGCAAATTAAAGAAATAAACTGTGATTATAACACCTGCACTCTTAGTTTAAAGTCAATGTCGTCAGCAGCCAATGATAACCAATGGATGCAATATTCTGAGATGCAAAGTAAGCAGAATCACATGACCTATATGTATGGATGGAGTTGAGGTGGTTGCGTCAAATGCATATCGTCATCCTTCGGCAGAATGCTTCCCAACACACCTTTTCTCCTTAAATATCGTGATTAATTCCATATAATGTTTTATCTTGAAGGCAGCCCATGTTACAGCTATCTAACAAATAGATGCCTAATATTCAAAAACATTTCCTGTCTGAGTTTTTCAGTGCAACTCTTCTCGGCTGTGTTGTTCGGTGCATTTGACAAATAAACCTTGAAACTTGAACTATACAGTGGATATAAAAAGTCTACACACTCCTGTTAAAATGTCAGGTTCTTGTGATGTAAAAGAATGAGACAAAGATAAATCATGCCAGAACTTTTTCCACCTTTAATGTGACCTATAACATGAACAATTCAATTGAAAAACAAACTGAAATCTATGAGGGGGAAAAATGAAAAACTCACAATAACCTTGTTGCATAAGTGTGCAGACCCTTAAACTAATACTTTGTTGAAGCACCTTTTCATTTTATTACAGCACTCAGTCTTTTTTGGTAGGAGTCTATTAGCATGGCACATCTTGACGTGGCAATATTTGCCCACTCTTCTTTGCAAAAGCGCTCCAAATCTGGCAGATTGCGAGGACATCTCCTGTGCACAGCCCTCTTCAGATCACCCCACAGATGTTCAATTGGATTCAGGTCTAGGCTCTGGCTGGGCCATTCCAAAACGTTAATCTTCTTCTGGTGAAGCCATGCTTTTGTGGATTTGGATGTGTGCTTTGGGTCGTTGTCGTGCTGAAAGGTGAACTTCCTCTTCATCTTTCTAACGGACGCCTGAAGGTTTTGTGCTAAAATTGCCTGGTATTTGGAACTAATCATAATTCCCTCCACCCTGACTAAGGC
>JACXGI010007936.1:0-23322 GCA_016801175.1 Esox masquinongy
CAGCCTCGAAACCTTAATGACTTGGAGAAGATCTGCAAAGAGGAGTGGGACAAAATCCCTCCTGAGATGTGTGCAAACCTGGTGGCCAACTACAAGAAACGTCTGACCTCTGTGATTGCCAACAAGGGTTTTGCCACCAAGTACTAAGTCATGTTTTGCAGAGGGGTCGAATACTTATTTCACTCATTAAAATGCAAATGAATTTATAACATTTTTGACATGCGTTTTTCTGGATTTTTTTGTTGTTATTCTGTCTCTCACTGTTCAAATAAACCTACCATTAAAATTACAGACTGATCATTTATTTGTCAGTGGGCAAACATACAAAATCAGCAGGGGATCAAATACTTTTTCCCCTCACTGTACTGTAAATTGCTATATTAAGCAAATCAAATTCAACCACAATTTTTTCTGTACCAGGGTAGCTGCTGAAGGACATCTTGCCAGTGGCAGTGTGTGTGTTGGCAAGTCTGAAGTCCCAGTGTTTGTAGATACGCATGGTGGAAGCGTAACTGAACCAACTGGAGTGGGCAAACAGCAGGTTCTCAAACCCTGGCAGCACCTAGAGACCAGAATCAAGACACTACACATGTTAATTAGTGTACAGCCATCACTACCCCACACAATTCCTGCAAGGAGCATTAACTGTAAAGGACTGGATTTCAGAAAGGTAGAGTAGAAAAAAGGATTCAGAATAAAAAAGATAGATGAATCATTATAAACCAATAATGCTGTCTGACTCCAATCATGGGAACAACATGCAAATCAACTATAAATGATAAGCAACTCAACTCTTCATTCATGAACTAAATAAACATTTAGGTGACCCCTGACCTTTATAAGAGCTGAGCAGTGGCCCATAACTGGCATCCTGAATGGCCCATGGCCTCGCGAGCAGTTTAAACGTGGTGTGAGCGCTGGGATGAGGTCCAGCAGGTCCCCAACCTCATTCAGAAACTGGAGTGCAAACATGGACAGAGGCTAGGAGGTGGAAGAAAGAAGTCGGTTAAGATTCCTTAAATGACCGGCAGCCGTTTGCAATTAGGAGTTTGTGAATCTTACAAGATCCCAGTATAATAGAGGGAAACCTTGAGCTGACACACCACATCTTTCAAATGCACACACACACTCACACACACTGGCTTATCAGTATATTTAGGAGACCAACAATAAAAACAAAAATGTTCCTAACCCCAAAAAATCCTAAACATTTTTTTCAACATTTAACGGATGGCCTTATCCAGAGAGAGGTAGCGTCTATGTATGTCTTAAGGTAGCCATGTGTGACAACCACACAGCTCTGCAACAGAAAGTACAGTACATTTCAGTTAATGAGGCCTAGGGATGTCGTGCGGTCTATTCCACTCCCTCCGTTGCACATGTACTGCTTCAGATGTGGTGTTAATCTGACCTACTGCCCTTACAGCAAAACACTCGCGTTCGAAACTATCTTGTTCAATAAAGCATAAAATGTCTAAAACAAGTATGAACAAATACAAATAAAAGAAAAGGAATCTGTTAACAGTCAGTGCGAGAAGGAAGAAGAAACAGTACAACGAATGCAAGCATTAGTAACTCTAACCCACGCTGATGGCCTTTTTACAGTAAAATACTGTATATTCTTCAAAAATTATATTTTTTAAAAATGTATGCTATGAACTTGCAGAAATCTCACTCTAAAGCTGCTACCTTTTGTGGTACCACATGCTACGTTTTGGAAGGAATCCCCACTCAAAGTACTGCTGTAAAGGGAAATAAATTGTAGGTGACCTGATTTTCGAGTTTCGAGTTTAAAACTTTTTTTTTCATCTTTACTTAACGGGAGATCAATAAAGTCCTCTGATTATACCAGGAATGTTCGATTCAACATCCTTGTTTTTGCCGGACCGCGTAAGCGAAACAGGCCAAGAAGAGCGAATGTCTCTTATTGAGTGAGTGAGTCACTGACTGACTGACTACCCCTTGTTAAATAGAGTAGTGGTAAGAGTAGCAGACTTGTGAAATATAGGTCCCAAGTTCGTGTCTCCTCGCAAGCGAAGCACGCATTATGAATTATTCCGTATAGACGAAAACTTCGCTGGTTAAAAGCGTTGGTATCTACATTATAGTAAGCCTGAAATAAAACAGTTTGCTGTTATATTGCGACTGTTTATGGTGGATTTTCGAAGTACGCATCCGTACATGCGTTTTGGGTCAGGATAGACAGACACATTTGCTGGCTTAACATACAGTAGTTACGTTATAGTAAGCCTTACTGAAACTGTATACGGTTATATTGCAACTGTTTCTGGCATGGAATAGTTCATCTTCAGTCTCGCTAGCAATTGCTCAATTCTTATGATTATTCCTAGGAAGTTAGTAGATACTAGTAAGCCTATTACTGGCTAATAAGCTGTTAAAACGGCCAGTGGCAAAAGCAATACAGTTCATAGACGCTATGGTGGAGGTAAACTTAATAAGAAAAGTTAGTCAGTTTAACACAATCCTCAATGGAGTCTAGCGACTGCTGGAACGTGTAGTGTAGTGGTTAAAGACAGTGCCTCTCATGCGGAAGACCTAAGATCGAATCTATTGAGAGCAACGACATTTATTAATTATTTCTGGTAGATTCCATGATTCTCTCGTCTTTTCACTTGATGAAAAAGTTAGTTATTGTCGCCTTTATTGATAGTTATTGTATAAATTTCAGTCACGAATGAAAGAAAAAAGTATGTTGTTTTGCCATGAAAGAAAAAAATATGTTCTTATGCCATGAAATGAAATAGCTTTGGCAGACTCGCTAGCAATTGCTCAATTCTTATGACTATTCCAGTAAGTTCGTAGATACCGGTAAAGCTTATTACTGGCTAATACGCTGTTAAAACGGCCAGTGGCAAACGCCATACACAGATGCTATTTGTGGTGGAGGTAAACTTAGTAAGAAACGTTAGTCCGTTTAACTGTATCAATGTCATTCACGAATGGCCAATTAACTATTAAAACGGCCAGTGGCAAAAGAGGATTTGTTGAATGCTTCAGTTTATTACCTATACCAAAATCCATCTGTAAACATAGTTTTACAGATGGATTTTGGTATAGGTGTTTACAGATGGATTTTGGTATAGGTAATAAACGGAAGCATTCAACAAATCCTCTTTTTATGCCTAGCGAACCCTTGCTGTTAATAGATTGGAAAGCAGCTTTGCAGTTTCCAACTGAGCGAAAGAGAAAATTACAAGTTAACTTACTTACCAATGGCCCAAAAACACATCTCAAGTGCAAATCCTATCAGCAGGATAGGGGGACTTTAGTTGGCAAGTATTATGATATAATACCCATGATGATACAATGATGATGCTTATGTCAACAGAATGAACTGAATGGTACTGCCAGATAATCATTAAAAAATCATTAATATCAAGCCCCTGTATTCACTTATGTTAGATGCAAGTTAGTTTTTACCTAATTATCTAGCGTAATTGTGGTGAAGGAAGATAATGGCAATTAGCCTACTGTTATTATATTTTATACAGGCCACCTTAATTAGCCTATGACAAGACATCTGGCTGAGATTCTGGTCAAGTTTCCTCTCTTGGCTTATCGGTTGGTATGCCAGTGTTAACCTGTAAACAATTATATAAATATGGCACATTTTCTTTGTCATTTACTTTCTATATCTTAATGTAAAAATGCCTTAATATAGCCTTTTTACACTGTAATACAGCACCACACACATCTTTCTCTGCACCATCTGTACAACCACACCCCCACACCTCTCTTTGCTGGCTTTTGGCCCAGTGTGCAGCTCCAGCCTGCAGCCCATCCAGCTGAGCCAGGATTAGTCCTGCATGCAGCCACAGAGTGTCAGTGTTTCTCCTCAGCTTCACCTGTTCTCTGGTCCAGTAGTCCTGTTCACTGTAGACAGATTCAGATATTACATCCTATAACTGTGTCTTCCTCCGTTTTCTACATAGATTATTTTAACTATCTCAGGTCATCTGTTTTGGTGACACAACAGCATGGCGTCATAACTTTGTTTTACTCATAGTTCCGAGGGTGTTTGTGCTAGCCGCAAAAATTATTTTCTGTCTTTTTGAAGTTCTGGAAGAGAGAGAAGTCACAAAAACGCTGGTAAAAATTCAACCATGCAATACAAATGAATGGTATAAATCATTTGAAAGGAAAATGCCAGGGGACAACACTAGACATACAATTTTTTTTGCCGGACCGCGTAAGCGTAGCTGGCCTAGTAGAGCGAATGTCTCTTACTGAGTGAGTAAATGAGTCCGTCTGTCCCTGACTGGCTGACTTCCCCTTGTTAAATAGTGCGGTGGTTAGAGACGGGGGCTACGGAACAACAGGTCCCGCGTTCGACTCCCGTAACAGTATAAACATTTTATACCTGAAGTTCAGGACAGACAAAAACTTTGTTGGCTATAACCTTATGTAGCTACATAATAGGAAGCCTAAAATAAAACAGTTCTGGTGAATATTAGGATTTGTTCAGGATAGAAAAACACTTCGCTGCCTACACGATTCTCTCGTCTTTTCACTTGACAAAAGTCAGTTATCGTCACCTATATTGATAGATACACAGTGTCATTCACGAATGGCTAATTAGCTGTTAAAACGACCAGTAGTAAAAGAGGATTTGTTCAGAATAGACAAAAACTTCGCTGGCTACAACCTTCTGTAGCTACGGGAAGCCTAAAATGAAATTGTTTACTGTAGTGATGGCCAAACGAGGCTTCATTAGCATTATTTTAGCAGCAGGATATTATGCTGGCAGCACTCAGATTTTCATTATCACAATACAAGCCATAATTGAAATGTATAAGGCCATATAGTTAACAATCTAGTATGTAAAAAACAACAGACAAGAACAACATTGGAACGGACATTAAACATAAAATGACAGACTAGATTGACAGAGTAGATTGTTAACTATATCGCCTTATATAGTTCAATGACGGCTTTTATTTTGAAAAAGAAAATCTGAGTTCGTGCTGCTAGCATAATATCCTGCTGCCAGAAGAACGGCCATCCCTAGTTTACTGTTATATTGCGACTATTTCTGGTGGACTTTCGAATTTTGCCTTAGGATTTCTTCAGTATAGTCAAACACTTTGCTGGCTACCCGATTCTCTCGTCTTTTCACTTGACGTAAAATCCGTTATCGTCACCTATTTTGATACAGTAGTTATTGTATCAATGTCATTCACGAATGGCTAATAAGCTGTTAAAACAGCCAGTGGCAAAAGCCATACAGTTAATAGACGCTATTTGTGGTGGTGGTAAAATGAATAAGAAACGTTACAAAGTTTAACACAATGCGTAATGGCGTCTAGCGACATATTACTGGCTAATAAGCTTTTAAAACGGCCAGTGGCAGAAGTCATGCAGTTCATAGATACTATTTGTGGTGGAGGTAAACTTAATAAGAAACGTTACTCTGTTTAACACAATGGTTAATGGTGTCTAACGAAATATTCAAAGTTGACATGATGTTAATGCATGCCAATATTATATAATGTCAATATACTATACTGACACCTGGAATGCTATACTGACACCTAACAAATCATCAACTCTGTGGTGTAATGTTAAAGACAATGCCTTTAAATGTTTGACCAGGGTTCAAATCCCGAGAGGGCAGCCACAATCAATGCTTTCTATTGTGGGCCAACTGAACTAGGCTTGCCTGGTTTCTTGTTTTCAGTAGTCTCTGGAACACATGGATGTGTTTGGTTTTGCTGCACGACTTCCACAAGCCACTCTATCAACCAAAAGGTAAGATGGACAAAAGATGTTCCTGAAAAATAAACGGTTGGAGCAGGGAGAATTCCAATATGTTTTAATTGGAATGAATTCCAGAAGGGATGCATTCTCTGAATTTACTAAAATATTATCATAAATCATGATTGAATATAAAGTTATAAAACTGGCTTCAACTTTTTTAAAGTATTTTTGCGGTAGTATGTTCTTTTTTTGCGGTAGTAAGTGTTTTAATACTTTCATAATATCCAATTTGTGTTTAATGCCCTGCATCTCATCAACTCCGTTTGGGACAGTCAATGTCAAGATAGGTGTCCCCAAAAGCACATTCAATGTCATTCTGGTTCTTGATCAACTAGAAATTCTATACCGTAAGCCTTACGCACCAGAGGGCTCACATTCTCTGATCCTCTACCTTGATTAACCTCACAGGAGCTCAAGCTGCAACAAGGAGTTGCTAGAGTGCAATGAGGCAAGCCAACCATATTGGATTACAAACCCCCGAAACCAGCACGGTGCTGTTCTCATCTGGTGCATTCAACTCTGAAATATGTGTTTTCCATCTGTATCTGCCATTCAGTACTCTTGACTTGACTTTCCCAAGAAAATACTGCTACTCTCTGCATCTCTTTCTTAATCTGACTGTGCTTTCTTCAGGTCTCTAAACCTTCTTCACTTGTTCCCTCTATTCCAATCCAACGCGCAATTTGCGATGTATCTTTATATACCATATCATCCTTCCCATCTCCTAAATCTCCCTTCTGTCTGTAGTCTGCCAGACAGAAGGGTGTCCGCCAGCACCTTGCTCTCCTCGATCTCCACATCCTACGTCTCCCTCACTGTCCTTTTTCTTTCCGACCAGCTCTGCCCTCCTGTCCTGCTGCGTGGCTAAATGATTCAGCGCAAGCTCACACAAGAGAGTTATGGTGAGTTTAGTGAAAATAGAGGAAAACAAAACCTCTGCATGACCTAGCAGCCTTTTATTTCCTCCTTGCTACCCTTCTTTTTATCAGCAGCTAAAGCCACTTTTATCAGTCCAGTTGAAGCTATCTGAGTTTGGACAGATGCAAAATAGCTAGCTAACATTTCTCATTAATCAACTGCTTTAAAACTTCTACCACCACCACTGATTTCTGTATGCTAGTTATGCTACCAGCTTTTACGAATTAGCACTTTGCTCTCAATTTTTCTGAACTTGAACTGGAAAACATCTAAATCGTATGCAGCGATAACAGCTCAATTTTGACCAATATCTGACTTGATTTACCTCATTGTCTGCGAGTTACAGTAATTACTGTATATTGGATTAAAGATGACATAACTCTGGACATCCACCCCTATCAATTTGCTTTTCATTGAATTCTTTACCACACTAACGTGACCTTTAAAAAGTGTATGAAACCCCACAATGTTCTTATCCAGAGCAACTTACAGTGCATTCGTCATTAAATAGATGGGATAACCACACAACCCATTAATAGTAAATACATTTTAGTCAATGCATCATGTCCATTAAAGTGTTCTAAATCCTAATTCTATGGATTTTAACCTCTTCCCTATTCTCAGTTAGTAAACACAATTATGTTAAACCTTCTGAGACCTGAACATTATTGTCAGCTTCCTCAGTGCCTTTTTAAGGTGTTTGACAATGTCTTTCAATTGCTGGAAATCAGCAGTCTTTCAAATAAAGGAGATCTTACATCATGAAGTCTTTCAAGGGGTCCAAAATCTTCTCATCTTTAATCATCTGAGGATATATGTTGGCATAATGGTTAAACATCTGTCTGATGGAGAGAGAAAGCCATGGTCAATATATTTTTAAACATTTCTTTTAGGATTCTTACTCTCAATATTGAACTCTACAACAAATGTGTAAGTTAGAACATGGTGTAATATAGATGTAACAAACATCACTGTGAAATTTGTAACAAAGCACAGAGTACTCACTCTGCAGTTAGGAATCCTTCCAGATACCCAGCCAAAAAAGAAGTGATCTCATCACTCTCCGGGATCTCTCCATACCCTGCCTGAATCTCCAGCACCCCCCAGCCCGTAAGGGTGAGAGTGTTATTGTAATAGCCATAGGCACCCCCCTCTTTCTCCAACACCCCCTCCTTCACAATCACACTCTTCTGGGCAGCATTCCAGTACACAGTGGCCTCTTGGATCTCTATCACAGAGGTACAGGTATAAGGAGGAATAACAGACATTACATATATTAATATTACAAATATCAAATGGGGTGCTTGAAAGAAGTTAAGCTAACGTGCCTCATCTATTTATCCAGCTATATGGATTTTAGATCTAAGAAAATCGACAAATAGATCTACTGAACTGCATACAGAATTACCAGCAAGTGACATTGGAGTGTCTGTTCAAATATTTCCCTTTACTAATATGCTTTCCTGAATTCACACTAGACATATTCCACTGTCTTTTTTCTGAGGCTTCCCAGAGCAAGGATGCTATGTTGAATAAAAAATTCAAAAATAGCATGAAGTAAATAGGGCATGTAGTAGCCTACATATGTATGTTTTTTCTATCTGTGTCAAGCCCCAAAAAGGGCCTGACACTAGCCTATGCACTACCAAGATTTTCACAATGGGAATTCTTTGACTGCTACCCGTGCATTCTATCTTTGTCAGTGACATGACATGTCAATCAAATCGCGCAAATATATACCGACAGCAGTTTGACTTTTTTAAATTAATGACCACCTTAATTCCAGCTATATGAATCCCGTAATTACAAAACAGTGGTTTGAAAAAAAGCAAGCAAAAAATACAATATCACACCTTTTTCTTGAAAAACAGTTTACCCACTTTTTGGAGATTAATGCTTTGAAAAATGGGAAACGATCGGTGATCAGAGTTTACACATCTATTTTATTTTTGGATATATCACTGTCCTAGAGAAATTTAAAAATACTGAAGACTTACGGTTGGTTTGCACGGAGGCTGTAGCCAAGACAATCAAAAGAAGGAATTCTCTCTGCTCCCTCCTCAAAGCCATTATTGTATTGATCGGTTCTCAACATGAGCCTTCTTAACGCTTGTCCAATCAGATCGCTTAGTTATTATCGCTCTGTGTCTCATGCTTCAGTACCTGAGCGGTAGAGGGCAGGATTGTTATGACGTGTGATCTCTACCACTCTAAAATGAGCAATTATTCAGCGCTGCAGACGTTGATATGCCGGACACTTAGTTACCAAAATATGGACATCACAGTTAATGAAATGCGCAATAAACGTAACAAAATGAATATTTTTACTCTCAGTCTGTGTATCATTCCGTTAAACAACATTCTGAAACTCAACAGGTTTTCCCCTCTTCATTTCATGCTGTTAATCGTACATTCTTGTGAGTTGTCTTGGCTTAAGGCCATAGATTTTCAGTGACAACCCTTCTAAATGGCGTAATGTTGATAAGAGACATAGAATTTTGCATTATTACGCAACTGTTGAATTTGTGCGAAAACATCCGTTTGAGGTTCTTATAACTAATATTATGATTCAGATCGCGAAAGCGTTGAATGTTTTTGGAGCCTTTAGAAAGCATTAACCATACAAAAAAAACACCACACCCCAGATGGGACTCGAACCCACAATCCCTGGCTTAGGAGGCCAGTGCCTTATCCATTAGGCCACTGGGGCTAGCTGCTAAAGGAATGGGTTTTAGCCAATATAAATGATATATTTATTATATAAATTATTATTAACTATTTGCCTGTACTATAGTATGATACGCTTGTTGCAAAACTACTATTGACAAACGTAAGAAAACATTTTTGCGGGTAAAACCGTTCTGTGTAAGCGTTATGTTCACCATGTGGACGCTATTACCATGGTAATCCACTATTGTTGGTGGATTATCCCACCCATCAGAATACGGTTATATTTCTAACGTTTACATTATTACAAAAATTAAACTTAGACTTGAAGTTACACTAAGAATGAAGTTACAATAAATGTGAAAAACACAATTATTTAATTTATACCCATTCAAATAGTGTGCTGCCATTAGAATAAATTATTTTCATTACTTGTTTAAGCTAAATGGATCTGTCCTAGTAGCCTGACTACTGCATAAGAACAAAACCCAACATTGCTGCATTGGACGCTGTTGGACGAAAGGGACGCCGCTGCTAATCAATGAATAAGTACATATGCTTCGAACAATAACGTTTGCCATTTTATATAGATTTGATTAGGGTAACTAGCTACTAAGACAGCACCGTGAACAGATTTTTGTTGATGTCTACAACAAGTTCAGATACGTCGCTAGCTAGCAAGCTAACTAGCTAGCTAAGTAGCTTTGTGCGTGGTTCTCCAAGCTCTCATTGGAATTAACCTCCACAATTTAGTAGAACCTTTGAATTAGTTACTACTTTGTCACATTTAACTAGCTAGTTACTGGCATCTGATTAATTAATGGCTGCTAATTCGTTGACAAGTCATCAATCAGCGTCTTGTGAGCAACATTAAAAAAAAACACTTCCGGATCACGAAAATTAGGAAACTTTCAAAATAAAGGAGGCAAACGTATTACTTCAATACTGATATAAATTGAATGTATTCATTGTTTAAGATAACGTGGCTCTCAAAACATTGACAACAATTCATATTTGATCATATTTAAGAGTAATTTCAATAAGAAGTGGGTATTAAAAAGTGTTAAAATGTTCCAAGGTCAAAATTCATACAATGCGAATGACAATATGGAATACATATTGCCTCATAGCTCAAAAACTATTGTATGTGCCACAGTGAAATCAATGTAGGAAATGTTCTGGAGAGTGTGTAGAGTAAGACAAAACTATCTGATCATGGGGAATAGTGTGCTACATCTAGCAACACAATATTTTCCATACCCTCTTTAGCCCCAAATGCAAAACACTATAATAGACTGTACATGGGATAAATATTGCCTCATACAGAAAAAAAATATGGAAATGTTCAAGAGACTTTGTGGAGTGATTATATGCTGGAAAATCAAAGGGAACTGTGTATTTGCAATTGTTGCTGGCATTGTTCTCCACCCATACCATTGGTATGGTACATAGTGCCCCTTGTTTTTCCAGCATATTGTCACTCTATACAGTATCCTGAACTTTTCCTACAATACATTCACTGTGGCCTATAGAATATTTTTTTCTGTATAGGGCAATATGTATTTCATATACAGTCATTTGCATTGTGGCGATTGGTATGGGCGGAGTAAAACGCCAGCAACAATTGCAATTACATAGTGCCCTTTGATTTTTTAGCATATATTCACTCCATATAGTCTCCTGAACATTTCCTACAATGCATTCACTGCGACTTGTAGAATTGTTTTTTCTGTATGAGTCAATATGTATTTCATATCCATTGAGTTACATTGCAGCCAATGGTATTGGCGGAGTAAAACCCCAGCAACACTAGCAATTACATAGTGCCCCTTGATTTTCCAGCATATTTTCACACTATACAGTCTCCTGAACATTTCCTACAATACATTCACTGCAGCGTATAGAATATTTTTTTCTGTATGAGGCAATATGTATCCCATGTACAGTATGCTATAGGGTTTAGCCTTGAAGAGAGTGTGGAAAATATTGTGTTGCCGGATGTAGCACCCAGTGTCCATCCAAACCTCATTTTATTTGGTAGGTAGACACTCTCCTGAACATTTCCTACATTACATTCACTGCGTCGTATAAGAGTAGTTTTTGCTCTATGATGCAATATGTATCCCATGTACAGTATATTATAATGTGTTGCAATGGGGGAGGAGGTGGGAAGTATTGTGTTACTGGATTTAGCGCAAAGAGCCCATATATAACTAATGAGCTCCAGCAAATTAACAATTACATCATAAGGATTGATCAATTCATTTTTAAAATATGAAATGTTGCTTCATACAGAATATTATTCATACTATGTGAAGTACTATTTAAACAGCATTATTCTATAGTTTATATTTTTTAATATGTAGATATTCCTTTTATTATCTATATCTTTACAATATACACTAAGCAAAGCGGCAAAATAGATTCATTTAATATTACTAACTAGTTGCATTTCGTTATACTGTACTTGTACTGTTCAATGACGACAAAGTTGAATCTAATCTATTAATATCGCGTTTTACCGGCGACTTTTATTTTGAAAGCAAAATCCGAAAACCGGAAGTCTTATTGTTTCTACCGAATTTCTAATGTTGCCAGCATGACGCTAATAACAATTACTCTACACTAGGTGAAAACCCCGGTTAGCTAACGTTACAGTACAGAAATTGAATGCTATTTTGAAAAGTCGTCACAATATAATTACGATGTTAAGACTACAACATTAGCTTATCCTACACGAACTGCATTTATATCACTTCAAAGCTGTCCTTATCTACGTTGATGAAGAAGATGCCGCTTTTTGGCAAC
The DNA here is from genome assembly GCA_016801175.1 of Esox masquinongy. NCBI lineage: Eukaryota > Metazoa > Chordata > Actinopteri > Esociformes > Esocidae > Esox > Esox masquinongy. The sequence continues at coordinate 12,172 of JACXGI010007936.1, forward strand.
ACTTTCAGTCCGAAAAAGACCCCTCCACGCAAGTCCGTTTCTCTTTCCAATCTGCACACGGTGAGTTGATAAAATTCTTCATTGTGAATGTGACCCCTAAACACAATATTCCATTGCTGTAATAATATTCTATTGTCTGTCTCTTTATTCCATTTTACATGTTTGTCTAGTTGGATAGGTCTACAAAGGAAATCGAGTTGGGTCTTGAGTATGGAGCCCCTGTTATGAACATTGGGGGCCAGAGCTTGAAATTTGAAGAAGGGCAGTGGATTGCAGGTAACCAAGCTTTCATTCAAATTTCAATTTGTCAAAACTTGCTACAGTTAGAAGTTTCTGGAGACCATTGATTATTCCCATGTGTTTGTTTTCTTTCTCAGAGTCTGGAGGAAATGTATCAGGAAAGGAGATGCAGAGACTAAAAAAGAGGAATCTACAGCTTGAGGAGGAGAACAACCTACTGAAGCTGAAGATTGACATCCTATTGGACATGGTAAGTTCTCATTAGCCTGAAGTATTCCACTGAACACAATGTAAAAGATACAATGGATATATCGAGACACCAAAATATGAACCTTGTAAACAAGGCTCCATTTACAGTTGTGTAAAAGTACACACCCTGGAACGTTATTATTATTATTATTTTTACATTTGCATTGATAAAGGCAATCCTATTTAACAAAACAGACACAAAATGTAAACTTGAAACAAATGATGCAATTCAAATAAACATAAATGCAATTTCTTTATGCGGAAGAAGATCAATCAATCAATCAAATTTATTTATAGAGCCCTTTTTACATCAACAGTTGTCACGAAGTGCTTTTACAAAACACCTGGCCTCAAAACCCCAAGGAGCAAACAACAGTAGTGTTGAATTTCAGTGGCTAGGAAAAACTCCGTAAGAAGGCCGAAATTTAGGAAGAAACCTAGAGAGGACCCAGGCTCAGAGGGGTGACCAGTCCTCTTCTGGCTGTGCCGGGTGAACATATTAAGAGTACAAATTGTAATAATTAATAAATGCATGTGGGCTGAGTCCAGAGTCTTTTTAAACTTAGTCCAGGTCGGAAGCATGACCAGATGGACAAGGACAGGGACAAGATAGTAGTGCCCATGACACAAGCCATTTCCTTGCAATTCAATGTACATAATTACACTGTCTGACGGATCATCTACAAATGGTGAAAATTCTAGACCAATGGCAACCTAAAATAGGACAGGTTGTCCCACCAAATTCAGTCCAAGAGCAGACCAAAAGATGCTAACAGAAGTCTCTAAGAACCCCAGGGCAACATCAAGGGATCTACGGGCCTAAATACCATAATCTATGTCGAAGTGCATGTCAACTGTCAGAAAGAGACTGCACAAACTTGGCCCTCATGGGAGGTCAGGATGGAAGAAGCATCTGCTTTCCTAAAAGAATAGCAAGACAACTGATGTTTGCGAGACAACAACTGGGTTAAGACAAAAACTACTGGAGCAATATGCTCTGGACAGATGAGTCAATGGTGGAGTTGCTTGACCACAATGCCAGCTACCATAAAACCAAACACTGCCTTTGAACAGAACCTCTTTCTCACCGTAAAGCATGGAGGTGGTGGCATTATGGTTTGGGGTTGCTGTGCTGCCTCAAGATCTGGCCAACTTGCCACCATTGAAGCAACCATGAATTTCATATTGTACCGGAGAATTCCTGAGGAGAATGTGAGGCCATCTGTTGAAAAACTGAAGCGAAACCAAACATGGTTCTTGCAACAGGAGAAAGATCCAAAACACTGAAGCAAGTCTTGATCTTGAACATGGCACAGTTGAAACTGCATGGTAAAGAAGATTGGGCAAAAATTCTTCACAGTCGACGTAAGGGACTGATCGACATTACAAGAAATGGCAGCATGAAGTTATTTCAGAGGGCAACACCAGCTATTGTAGATGGGGGTGTGCTTATTTTTTCAGCACTATAAAATTGCACCTCCTTAGATGTTTTGATAGATGAATGATGGCGAAGTGAAGATTACATATTCATATGTCCATATATGTTAAAAGAAAAAAATACCACTTTCAAGGGGGAGCACTTTTTTGCATGACTGTATAGGCAATAGACATCTTTATATAAGAGCTTTTACTGTATAATTGACTACTTTTCCCTTCAGTTGTCAGAAACCACTGCAGAGTCTCACTTGATGGAGAAAGAGCTGGAAGAGGTAAAGAATCACAGTCGAAGGAAGAAGTTATGAATAGGAACTGGAGACAGGCTCCCAGCGACACCTGAAAAGGACTTAATTAAGGGGATATTGAAATTAATAAGGGATGTTAATTGATAGTCCTGTATGTATTGTCAGATATATTAGTATTTTTTTATGGAATTTAAATAATTCAAGGTATGAGAGTTTAAATGTGTCATGTCCTTTTATGAAAATGTATTTCTTTTTACCATAAACTTAAATTAAAATGTTAACATCAATTCTAAACTATTTTCAAATACTAATTTTGTTCAACTCAGTCTTTCTGCATGTATATGGTTTTGGCAGCTGAGTGTATTTGAATATTTGTTAAATATTTTCATTAAAAGATTTTAACTATGTTTCAGGTGGGTTTGCAGTAACTGTGTGGAGTGTGTACCCAATATTGTGTTCTAGAGAAATGACTGACGTAAACAAACCACGTGGTTTCTTGTGTAAACTTTATACAAATTTCAGTGACTTTCTTTTGCCCTACTTGCATGAAATGTTTTCTGAATTCAGTGATTGACTAACAAAAAAAGTTTTTAAAATGCATGCACTCACTACTGTAAGTTGTTTTGGATAGAGTATATTTAACATATAAATGAGGGGACATTGCCATCTAATGTGGAACTTGCTGTTATACCTCTTGATGCTGAAAAAAAACTCTTTGATTTAGTGGAGTGTCCCAACTTCAAGTTCTACAGAAATTTGACTTTGTAGATGGATTCATTAAATGGATACAACTTCTGGACAGAGAACTCTGCACTATAATACTCAGCAACCAATAACTTTGACCCTGACCTATTGTCTGTAATGGCACAAGACTGGGTTGAGCACTTTCATCCCAGCTTTTCACTCCGGCCATCAAGCCTCACTCAAGCCATGAGGTCTCATGTAGCCATTGTGAAACAAAAGCCCAATTTAATATTCCAGTCATCCTGGACATGTAGGGTAACTTCTCTGGATATAGACTCATTTGAAATAAAGAGCAAGCTGGGAACAATTAATGCAATAAAAATAGTTTTCTTCCAGCAATGACTGTATGTGTTAACAGTGGTATTTATTTTTACTTGTTTTTTTTAATTTTTTGGTGTGATAAATGTTTCATTTTATTTTGTATTTTCTTTCAATATTTATTCAATATTTTTATCTTTTCAGGTATTTTTGTGCTTTTTTGACAGGAAAGTGTGGAAAGAGAGTTTTTGCTGAAAGAGAAGGCTCCTTGATAATACTGCAGGATTTTATCCGGCACTGCTTCGGATAGATGTCTTAGATGTTTGGGAGCACAGCCCCAGTGATGAGCTGGAGCCCTGTGATCACGTGTGGAGGCCCGTGATGCAGCTTGTCAGGATGCATTCAGTAATGCTGTGATTGTACTTGGGAGAGGAAGTAGGTGGCATGTCAAATTGATTTTCTGGGATCCGATTAAGAACTTGACACCCAGGTGGTGGGAGGTCCTAAATTGTTTCATTCCTCTCCTTTATTTTGTTGATGTTGAAGGTTGTTATCCTAGCATAATAATGCCAGTTTCCATACATCCTCCCTTTAGGATCACTCCACATTGTTGGTCATTAGGCCTGCAACCACTGGTACATTTGCAAACTTAAGGATGGAGTTGGCGTAGTATAGAGCCACGCAGACTTGGATGAACAGGGAGTGAAGCAGAGGGCTGAGGACAGAGGTTTTGCCAATCCTCCCAGCTTGAGATACACCCATCAGAAAGTACAGTATCTTGTTGAACAAGTTGGTGTCCAGACCCAGTACTTGTAGTTAATTTTGAGGAAGCAGTAGTGTTGAATGCTGAACTATAGATAATAAACAGCATTCTCACAAATACTGTAGGTGTTCTTCTCTAGGTGTGTTGTAACCGTGCGAGTAGTGATATAAATTACATCCTCTGGTTTTGTTTGCGAGTTTCGGCAAATTGGAGTGGATATCTGATCCTGTGAAACAGCCTTTGATGGGGGTCATAGCAAGCCTCTCAAAGCCCTTCATGATGACAGGGGAGAGTGCAATGGGGCAATAGTCATTAACACATTACCTTGTTTATCTTCATCATGGGGATGATAGCCTTAAAGCAAATGGGAACTCCAGCCTGTGACAGGGACAGGTTGAATACTATATATGTCCATATAGTTGCCCGTCATCTGGTTCCTCACATACAAATGTCTGACCAGGGATGCCATCTGGAGCAGCAGCTATTTTAGATTAGTCGTAAAGAGCTCAAAGTACAACAAAAAGTAACTAGTAAAGACATTTACAGAAGTTAATGGGGTGTGCTTGCCAGCTTGTTTGCATTGAAAAAAAACGGTGCAACTTTTTGATGGGATAAGTTGGGATAACCAAACCATGTGAAACACTTTGTTTGGTCTCTAGCTTGAACAGTTCAAGAGATTCTGTTTGAGTGTTTATAATTGCAGTTTGAGGGTTTATTATTTTCTAAACAAAGTTAGTTTGGTTCCTCTACTTTGAAAGATTTAAGAGTTACTGTTTAAAAGGATCTAAACTCAACACCGCAAAATACTTTAGATATGGTTGCACCACTAAAAACAAAAGAAATACACAACAAGAAACTCACTCCCTGGTACACAGACAATGCTATAGCATTCAAGCAAGTCTCCAGAAAACTGGAGTGAAGATGGCGCTCCATTAAGTTGAAAGTATTTGGACTAGCCTGGATAGACAGTACACTACAATACCGAGAAGCACTCACATCTTCTCGATCTGCTTATGTCTCCAACCTGATTGGGGTTAACAAAAACAACCCAGTTAACAAAAAAAGCAATGCTCAACAAGTGAAGTGGGTCTTCATTTCAGCAGTAATGAATACATGAACTTCTTTGATGAAAAGATCATCATCATTAGAAAAGAAATAACTGACTCCTCCTTAAATACAGTTAGGTCCGTAAATATTTGGCCACCACAATGGATTTGAAATGAAACAACCATGCAATTGAAGTGCAGACTTTCAGCTTTAATTCAAGGGGCTGAACAAAAATATTGTTTGAAACGTTTAGGAATTTCAGGGGCTCAAATGTAATTGGACAAATTAACACAATCATAAATACAATTTTCATTTTTAATATATTGTTGAGAATCCTTTGCAGGCAATGACTGCTTGAAGTCTGGAATGCATGGACATCAACAAATGCTGGGTTTCCTCCATTGTGGTGCTTTGCCAGGCCTTTACTGCAGCTGTCTTCAGTTGTTGATTGTGGGTCTTTCTGCCTTAAGGTTTGTCTTCAGCAAGTGAAATGCAGGCTTGATTGGGTTGAGTTCAGGTGATTGACTCGACCATTGCAGAATATTCCACTTCTTTGCATTAAAAAACCCCTGGGTTGCTTTCATAGTATGTTTTGGGTCATTGTCCATCTGTAAAGTGAAGTGCGCTCCAATCAACTTTGCTGAATTTGGCAGAATCTGAGCAGACAATATATCCCTATACACTTCAGAATTAATCCGGCTGCTTCTGTCTTCTGTCACATCAACAATAAACACTAGTGACCCAGTGCCATTGGAAGTCATGCATGGCCATGCCATCACACTGCCTCCACGGTGTTTTATAGATGATGTGGTATGCTTTGGATCCTGAGCCGTTCCAAGCCTCTCCATACTTTTTTCTTCCCATCATTCTGGTACAGGTTGATCTTAGTTTCATGTGTCCAAAGGATGCTGTACCAGAACTGGGCCGACGTTTTTAGATGTTTTTTTGGCAAAGTCTAATCTGGCCTTTCTATTCTTGAGGCTTATGAATGGTTTGCACCTTGTGGTGAACCCTCTGTATTTTCTCTTGTGAAGTCTTCTCTTTATGGTAGACTTGGATAATGATATACCTTCCTCCTGGGGAGTGTTCTTCACTTGGCTGGATATTGTGAAGGGGTTTTGCTTTACCATGGAAAGGATCCTGCGATCATCCACCACTGTTGTCTTCCGTGGATGTCCAGGCCTTTTTGTGTTGCAGAGCTCACCAGTGTTTTATTTTTTTCTCAGAATGTACCAAACTGTTGATTTGGCCACTCCTAATGTTCCTGCTATCTCTATGATGGATTTTGTTTTTGCAGCCTAAGGATGGTCTGTTTTACTTGCATTGAGAGCTCCCTTGACCACATGTTGTGGGTTCACAGCAACAGCTTCCAAATGCGAATGCCACACCTGGAATCAACTCCAGATCTTTTACCTGCTTAATTGATGAGGAAATAACAAAGGAATGGCCCACTGGCCCACACCTGTCCATGAAACAGCTTTTGTGTCAATTATCCAATTACTTTTGATCCCTTGAAAAAGAGGGGCTACATACTAAGAAACCCTTCCTCCAATTTGGCTGTGAATACCCTCAAATTAAAAATGAGAGACTGCACTTTAAGCCCATATTCTTGTGACTTGAATATATTTTGGTAAACAGCCAAAATCATAAAACTTGTGTCAGTGTCCAATTATTTTCAGAGCTAACTGTAGGTATAGTCCTCAAAATCTCAGTTGTCCTGAGAATGCCCAAAACTTCTCTGACCTGTTGTCAATGGGGACACATTAATTTTTTGACCCTGTATCGATTGACACGTTCAGTTATTTAGTAATGAGTTCTAAACCCACAAATTGTCAACTAAACCCGATTCCAACTAAACTACTTAAGGAGATACATCCTGTGCTAGATCAGCCAATATTGAATATAATTGCTCCCTGTCCTCTGGATGTGTACCAAACTCACTAAAAATAAAGACTCTTCTGAAAAAATCTAATCTGGATCCAGATATATTAAACAGTTATACGCCAATATCGAACTTCCCGTTCCTCTCAAAATCTTAGAAAAATGTGTTTCCCAACAACTGAATGCCTTCCTGAAGACAAATAACATTTATGAAATGCTCCAGTCCGGTTTCAGACCGCATCATAGCACTGAGACTGCACTGGCAAAGGTAACAAATGACTTCTAATGGCCTCAGACAAAGGTTCCGCATCCGTTCTGTTGCTTCTTGATCTTAGTACTCCCTTCTCTTAGAGAGACTGGAAATCCATATTGGGATACGCGTTCTAGCCTGGTTTAAATCTGATTTGTCTCAAAGATATCAGTTCAAATGTGTGGATGGCATGTCCTCTGACAAATCAAAGGTATATTTTGGTGTTCCTCAAGTCTCGGTTTAGGGCCCATTGTTTTCACTATATATGCTGCTGCTGGGTGATGTCATCTGAAATCACAATGTCAATTTTCACTGCTATGTTGATGACACACAGTTGTATATTTCGATGAAACATGGATAAGCCCCAAAATTAGCTACTTTGGAAGCATGCGTTTCAGATATTAGGAAGTGGATGACAGAGAACTTCTTGCTTTTAAACTTAAAAACAGAAATGCTTGTTTTAGGACCCAAGAAACAAAGAGTTTTGTTGGCAGATCTCACAGTGAACCTCAACGGTTGTATGGTCGTATCCCAAAAAACTGTGAGAAAACTTGGCGTTACCCTCAACCCTGACCTCTTAATGAACATATATAATATACAGTATCTCACAAAAGTGAGTACACCCCTCACATTTTTGTTAATATTTGATTATATCTTTTCATGTGACAACACTGAATAAATGACACTTTGCTACAATGTAAAGTAGTGAGTGTACAGCTTGTATAACAGAGTAAATTTGTTGTCCCCTCAAAATAACACAACACACAGCCATTAATGTCTAAACCGCAGGCAACAAAAGTGAGGACTCCCCTAAGTGAAAATGTCCAAATTGGGCCCAATTAGCCACTTTCCCTCCCTGGTGTCATGTGACTCGTTAGTGTTACAGGGTCTCAAGTGTGAATGGGGAGCCCTTGCAGTTTAACGGTGGTTGGCATCCAACTTCGAAGGTGCATTACTGCCACCTACTGTACTGGAGTGCGGACCAGAGATAGAAAACTATATCCTGTCGGCCAGTCCCGTGTCCCAAATAAAAGTGCACTAATATCAGTTGATGATTGACCCAGTAAGTCCCTAAGAGAATTCTCTTGAACCCCTAACCTTCTTATGCTCTCTCTCGTCTTAAGCCTTTCCCACTCATAGTTCTGACACTCAAACACCACATGTTCCACCGACTCAATATTATTACAAAAGTCACATCTACCTGAAATATGTTTACACATAATATGTACAGTAAATACTTATTCAATCCACATTGCCCAACTCTTAACCTAGTAAAAATAACTTCCTCCCTCCTGTCCATTCCAGCAATCCTCCCCGCTCCAACTGTCCCTTGTATTCTGTATATGTATCTCCCTTTCACCTCTGTGTCCCAACATACCTGCCACTTTCCAACAATTTTAGACCAGATTAGAGCCTTAGCTTCTGCCTTACTTATCGGAACCAATACTTCCACAGTTTCTGTTTTACTGGCTTTTTTAGCCAAACCATCCACCATGTCATTCCCCTCAACACCTACATGTGCCAGAACCCATGTAAACTGTTTACCCTCATCCCCATCTGACAAACCCGGGTGTGACGTTCTAGTACCTCAAGTACATTCTAGTACCTCGATCCGGCCTTGACTGCTACAGCCTTTCCAATAGGGGTGGGCGGATCGATCCTAAAATATCAATACTACAGAAACTACGTCTCGTTTTTGAAGATCGATTCTAGCGTCAATAGGATACCAGTTTCAGTTTCACTCTTCTAGGTTTTAAAGAGTAGAAGTGTCACTCTGCAAACAAAGCTCAGTAATCATGAAAAGTGCTTCTCGAGCTCTACTGTTTCTTTGGACTGCACTCATACAACGAACATACGCGTTGCGCACACACAGCGCGCCGCGGCGTGCACCCTGACTACCGGCGCCAATCGCCAATCCGAGATACAGGCCTAGATTCATTGCATGCATGAATGCCATGGCTGAACGAAAGAGAAACATCGTGTGGATATATTTTACAGCTGTACATTAAGTCATCGCGAAATACGATGTATGTAGGAAGGTTGTTCGCTTCTGTGGCAATCACCACCAATCTTAAACATTATGAAAACCCACGAGAAAGAGAACTCCGAGCTGCAACAGAAAAGAAAGGGATGAGGGAAATGCCTCAGACAGTTCCCCGACACAGAGACAGTTCACTGGCATTTCAGACCGGCAAGGAATATCCAGGTATATAGTGAAGTTGATATTTTAGTCAAATCAGATGTTCAGCATTGGTTAATGTTACATTAATGTAACATACATTAATTACTAACTGTAATTGGCCATCATTAGCTGTTACTTAAGCAGATTGATTAAATATAGACAATATGCAGACATTCAAATATTTTCAGCCCATTGAAAATTATCTAAATTACATATTTTAATGGAAGTGAAAATAAATATCCTGCTGCTAAAATAACGCTAATGAAGCCTCGTTTGGCCATCACTACCTCCGAGTACAAATGGAACGCGCCATAAAGTAATTAGGGTGGAGCTTCAAACAACGCAATTACAGACCCTGCGTTTTCATAAGCTATTCTTACTTTCCGTCCACTCTGTATATGTATGTTCCTGATAGGAATGGTCTGTTGACAAGTCTGTCAATATCCCTGTGTACCGATTGGCTGGGTATTGCATCATTGCACTGCCTTTTACTCTTGTTACTCTCAGGAAGCGGGTAGAAGGTAACGCGATATAAGGACGGTGTAGCAAAGGCCTTTTTAGGGAAAGAGACCTGCTTTTGCTGAAAACAGTGAACATATATATATTTATATATAGTTTCTACATTTTCTGTGTTAGTTGTTCGATTTCTTATACCAAATATGCCCAGAGGCGGTGAGTATCCTACGCCGTTGTTATTGCCAACATATCAAATGTAGCTGGTTAGCTAGCTGAACGTGATGCTACACTTGCCAGTTACCGTAATGTTAGCACAAAAATATAGCTAGCATAACTACAGTACACAAGCTAATTGGAAGCGTGTCGCTGTTTCGTGAGATAACCGACGTAGTTACCTGCTACCTATAGTTAACCAGCTAGCTAGAGAACCACGTTAATATTTGTCAGATAGTGTAGCTAGTCAACTAATGACGTACAACTCTTACTGAACAGTACGACTCATAGCTAAACTAGCTGCCCAGCTATGGATTTTCGCTAGCGACTTAATGCTAGCTAAATTGTCTGGCTAACACCCCCATGGCATGTGCACCAGATGGATTGGATGTTACGTTCATAGTGTCATTATTCTTGGCATGCATACTGCCTCTCATGTGGTAATTGTTATTAGTTTTTATCCAAATGTATACAGGCAGTGTAGTGGTTAGGTGAATCACTTTTACTTGAAATATGGATTGGATTCTAATATCCTTAACCATCATGCCGCAGTGAACGTCATGTCTGACTCATCTCCTGCTCCGTGGGATCTCCTACATGTCTTTTAACTCTCTTTTCAGGTAAAAAAGGTCACAAGGGCCGGGGAAAGCAGTTCAGCAACCCAGAAGAGATTGACAGACAGATGAAAGCACAGAGAGAGTTGGTGAGCACAGGACTCATGGATAGTAACATATCTCAACTCTAGTCTAGAGGATAGTATTACAGGGCTTGACAAAGAAATATATGAGAGCCTTTTCATCTGAAACACTTGTACAGAGAGAGATGCTCCTTTCATGTTTGTAGCTCTTTACTTGTATAGACTAAAATAGTCATCACGTCATAATCCCCATAAAACCTAGCAGCAAAATGTGAAACTGGATCTTTACGTATTGGTTTTTTATTCCAATTACCCTTCCAAACCATGTAAAGCTCTGCTGAAAACTAATAACTGAATTCACCATACTATCTGTAATCAGGCTGCTCAAGCTCTGGCAGCTGATTTGGCTGCACTGGACAAAGGTGTGTGTATGTGTGTATAGGATGGTATTGGTATGGTTGTGTGTATATTGGTATATATACACAGAGACTGGATTAATAATAAAATATAATAATGGTTTCATGAGCTGTAATTAAAAATTTGCAGAAA
>JACXGI010007936.1:23422-35429 GCA_016801175.1 Esox masquinongy
GTGTGTGTGTGTGTGTGTGTGTGTGTGTGTGTGTGTGTGTGTGTGTGTGTGTGATAGGAGGCGAATGGTGGAGTAGAGAAGGAGGAGGAGAAGTCATCAGGATCTGATGACAGCAGTAGTGACGAGGAGGACGTTGTGAGTAAAGACACTGATTTTAATGCATAATTATAGTCTATCCGTCAAGAAAGTAGAAATGTTAACTAGGTGTAGGTGAGGCTGGTCAAGATGCTCTTACGTCTATTACAAGTGTCGCCTACCTTCCCAGACTGCATTATTCAGAACTGTAATGTTGACCTGGGTCAATGTTTTGTCTGTTATTACAGAACAAAAAGAAGAGTGGAGTGGAAGGGTTAATCGAGATTGAGAATCCCAACCGCATATCCCAGAAGAGTAAGAAGGTGACGGAACTAGATGTCAATGCACCCAAAGAGCTGTCACGCAGAGAGAGGTGGGAATCTTTTTTTTTTTTTGGTTCTCCATGTCTCAAGCCTATTGCCTATCCCTAAAATGGAACAGTTGTAGTCACTAATTTCAGGTAAAGCTGGAGTCTTATTCAATCCTGAAAGCAGGACACTGTTTGAATGGCCCTGTTTATCTGTCTCAGAGAGGAGATTGAGAAGCAGAAAGCGAAGGAGCGTTATATGAAGCTGCACCTGGAAGGGAAAACTGACCAAGCCCGAGCTGACCTCGCCAGGCTGGCCATTATCAAGAAGCAGAGAGAGGATGCACAAAAGAAGAGGGATGAGCTTAGAAAAGGTGCAGAAGAAATCACACTGCTTGTGTTTTGTTCTTTTTAGTCTGCCAGGGCAAACGGGTGATCGGAGACAGTATTCACTGTTAAGTGTTCAGATTGGGGTTTCTTCTTTTGAATTCTGTGGCTAACCGACTGTGTCTTTGTCTGACTTTTTACTAGAAAAAGAGGCGGAAGAGTCCAAGTCCAAGCGTTAGTCCGGTCTTCTGAGGATTGGACCTGGAAAACGTTCTGGGGAGGAGAGAGAGACAGAGAGAAGACTGTACGAGGGAGGGGAGGGACCAATACGAGGGTTGTCAGCTCAGGGGTACCGTGTGCTTGGGCTTTGGCCTTTCATTTCTGATGAAGGGTGTGAGCCGGGCATTTTGGAGGAGACAGGAAAGGGGTGAGAAGGTGGAAATGTGCACTTTGGTTTTGCCTGTTTAGTTCCTCTGAATTCCTCTGAGGTCACAACAGCAGGTATTCTGGTGTCTTCCCTCCTCACTCCTCCCCTGTGTTCTAATTCTAAAGCTGCTGGAGATCAGTCTTTTGATTATTCTTATATATATTTTTTTTTTTTACATTTTAACACAGTTTACTTATGGATGGGAGTTGTTAGGGGAGGATGAGGATGGGTTTGTATACTTTCATCTGACCTGTTTTAAGAAGGTGAATCAGGAAAAGGTGTTTTTTCTAGGAGAAACACTAATAAGATCCACAATATAACGGATATCTATATGTGTTATTTTCTTGTTGGGCCTTTGTCTCTACCAGCTGTGTCTTCATTCACAACCTAAAAGTTCAAAGGCTTTTGGCTCCATAGGAAAGATGTGAGAGGGGTTTTATAAGCAGCAGTGTCTCATACAAAAAATGCAATAAATGATCAGTTGGCCGTAATGTTGCTTGAGGTATTACGTTTAGTTTTTGAAGTTTCTGGAGTTTTTACTCTATTCAGTTAGATGCATTGGTGTTTCTGCCAAGTCTTATTCAAAGTACTGGGCTTAATCAATGTGTCGGAGTGGTCATCTGACTGTTTCTGTTAGTATAAACATTTCACTGGTCATAATTAAACTTCACATTAATAACATGGAATAATATGGAAAGAAGGCATTGCTGCTCTCTTACTGCAAGTCTTTCTCACTGCTATGGCTAAGTGTAGCTTGTTTCTCTTGATAAGGGACCATTATTTTGTTGCCTTTGACAGTTTACACAGGACCAAGTCACTGTCTGAGTCATGACAATGCTATGCTATAGTGTGATGGTTGGAACCTGAAATGCCTTGAACAGGAAAGCAATATTCACTGAATGGAGCTGGCCGACACTCATTTCTCTCTTAAAAACATACAGTATATACAAAGTGTTTTAATGTAAAATGGACTCTCCAGGACTGAAAGGATTGGTTAGATAGTTCTTTAATTTGTATTTGAATTGATTTGTTGTATAGAAATAAATACATTAATAGATAAATGTATAAGTGCATTGTTTTTAGTGTCTTTGTTTTTATGTATTGAACTTGTAGTACGTTTCTGGAATATTCCACACTCATCTCTGATCACACACATGTCATTTGACAAGATGGATGCCTATCTACAGTATACAGTATTTATCACCTGGTTGTTTTGGACATCTAGTGGAACTAATGGATTTCAGTGTCAATGTAAGACTTTGTCACTAGAGTGCCAGTAGGGTTTGCAAATTTCTGCCAATCCTGGTTGAAATCCTGCAAAAAATCTGGAATGCTCAAAAAGGGGGATTTCAGGAAATAAATTGTGTGTCCAGAATTTTACAAACATAGGTACAACAATTGATTATTCTGTAGAGAGTAAGACCCGATGACTCCAATTGAGTTATTTCTTATTAACAACACTGTTAACACTGTCCACCAATATAGCCTTCATCCCATACTGGTGAAGATATGTTTGCTTTTTCATTATGGCCACCAGGCTGTAGTGTATGAGGCCCTAACTGCTAATCTGCCCATAGGCCTAGTACACTTATGTCTACTGTAGATACTGTACACTGGACAGTTTTAGGCCAGCATGCAGTCTGTATTTGATTAATTAGTGGTTTGTCTAAACTATCATAAGCCTAAACAAAAATATGAATACAATATTATTCAATGTTTACCATTCAACCTACTTACTAGAGTCAGTATCAGAAGTAGCATGCAGACTTCAGTAGATGGTGTTTCCCCTTTTGTCTTTCTCACATCCTGATCCTGAATTGTTGGTGGATGTACTGCTTCCATTTACAGAAGCAGAGACAGAACAGAAGCCATAATATGACAGATCACCCATGTATCAAAGGAAACATTGCATTCAGATTCTCCTGTAATTTAAAAATATAATGCATAAATCAAAATATTCAAGGAGGGGGGACTGATTTTGGAAACAACAGGCCTGTTGTAAGTCAGTGTTTTTAAAATACATTGTTAGATATTGTGTGCTTTTGCAAATCCCTGTTACAGGCTACAAAAATATTTCCCAAGAGCCCTTGCCCCATTATCTATGTATAGTGCATCCTAAACCAACACATCCTCAGTTCAATATGCAGATTACGATCCAGGCCGATAGGTTTATCTACACTACGACTCCAATACATATACAGATAGTGTTTTTTTCTTAAAGTGATACAAAGAAAAAAACTCTTCCCCCTACAGATCAGCTGAAGTAACTTCCTCTTTTTTCAGACCAGTGAGACTGATAGGCGGTAAACAGTCACGGCACAAACTAACATCATACATAAGAAAACCACTTGTAGTTGTACCTGCTCAATGAAATAACACACACACTGACCCCGCAAGACTTGACGGAGGTCCAGGCTGGTGTCAAGACAAAGGGATAGTTCGTAAGAGCACAGTTGACTCGGATGCAATCATGCTGAAATCTTTCAACCTCTTGAAGCAGCTTGGATCTGTGGGGAAGTAAGTAGGCTAGTTTCCTGTGCCATTCTGGACTTTGTTTTTTTGTTGTGAATTCAATAATTTATTTAATTGGTTTACAGCTGTTAATAGCTTACCGTAGTTCATTTCAAAAATAGAGCTAACAATACAGAAAAGGGAATACAATGTAGTTTCTGTGACCAGTGGTATTATGTTTTGTTACATTCTATACTCCAGTTTAGTTCTAGCCTTTATTCATATTTTTAATATAATGAACACCAGTGGGTAAATAGAGAACCTCTACGCTTAAGAAGAGTGCCTCTTTGGTATTGTCATCTGAGGTCTGCGTAGGACAGGGTGTCTCCACTCAGCCACAGAGTTTGTGATCATCATTAGTTGTTAACAATTAGGGGTTGTTTAGGACGGTGTCAGAGATGACATGTTCAATGAGCCTCATGTCTTACTTTAGGCCTCTTCACACTGCACCTTAGCCCTGGGCTAAGAGCATTCTAAAGTGGGTGAGCATCAACTTCAGAGCGGGAACTCTGGAGACTGATTGGCATAGAATTTGTCGGGTTAGTCTCAGAAACACTGTGTCAAAATAGTCATTGTAAATAGAGGCCAAGAACAATGTATAAAATTTTCATTGTCTAATCACAAAAACTGTATTTATACTTATTTTGCACACGCTCATGATGCCTGCCACTGTTGTTTATTGTTATGTTATGTCCTTGAAGTGTTCTTGTTGGGTAGTGATCTATGTATTATGTAACATTTTATGTTTTGTGTGGACACCAGGAAGAGGCCCTGCTACTTCTGCAATAGCTAATAGGTATCTTACTAAAATAAAAGATTTAGCATATAATATTGTCTGACAACTTGAGAGATTACATCACAGAAAATAAAAAATTTGAAGGTGTTTTGTCTGAGTTTTGAGTGACAAAAAGTAGCATGCTAATGTCAGCTAAAAGGTGGAGCCACTGCTATGTTTATTCACAGAAGCAGAGCAAGTAGACTGTTAGTCCCCAACTTGAATATACTGTAAGTGAAAATGTTCAGCCCAGGGATGAAGGCTATTCCAGAGTTAACAAATGCTCAACTGTAAATGAAACAAGCTAAGCAAGACCTTTTTGTCTGAGGGTGGCAGAATCTACTAAATTTCTTAAAGGGACACTGAGTAGAATCTTGCCTCTAATATTTACAAATGAACTTAAAAACATGACCTGTCTGCTCCTCATCTTCCTATATACCGAAGTTACCGGTGGTTTAGGGTGGGGGTGACAATACTGCGAGTGTCTAAAGCGACTGTGAGGAGGTTAAAAACAATGCTGGGTGAAAAGGCCTTTTGCTCTTTTGTGTGTGTCTGCGACACTATGGGTAGGTGTAAATTTGAGGGCACATCACTTTCACTGTGCTCAAGAGCTCCCTTATTCTCTGTCCAAAGAGCTCACTTATTCTTTGGACAGAGAACTGTGCTGACCTTTGACCCATATGGGTTTGGTCTATACTTTTTGGGTGAGGAAACATCTAATATCAAGTACAAAAAAAGGTTGTGTTATTTAGTGGTTCAGGTCATCTGCGATATGCCACTGAACACCCAAGTCTGTTGATACCCACGATATCCTGGCTTGTAGCTGAGTGTGTCTGCAGCAGGTTGCAACAGACAGAAGCTGTGTGTTTGCAGGTCTATCTGGCATTTATGTGTTTCAGACTATTTATAATCCCTGCTAACTAACATGGGTAGCTGCAACAGCTCTAACCACAGTAGAGGAGCACCTACCTACACACTGTTTTCACTTTGTTCAGACTGACTCTGACATTAACTATAGGAACACACACTGACATCACTTAAGATCTTTAGGTAGGGGAGGGGAGAGTGGCCGGATGAGGTATAAATAAAATAGAAGAAAAGTAAGGCAATAATCAAATGTAGAAACACACCTCTAATTATACTAAAACACGGTTTTGTCTGGAGCCGTCGGAACAGGAATGTCAAAGTGAGACTGACAGACCAAAAATATGGAACTTCCTCATTATTTCATATATACTTTCACACAGATGGTTACAGGTTTCAAACAGAAGACAATGCAAATATAGGAACAAAACTTTAAGTGATAATCATGAAACTTGGCTTTGACCTGGGAGTGTCTTCCGTTGTTATGACTCTGCAGCTGTTTCAATACTGTAACACTGTTCTCTGGGTTTCTGCTGAAACTTCAAAGCACACTTTTATGGGCTTATTATTTCTTACATTTTTTTCGAATATTCTTTCATTTAAAATGTTTCACACTACAAAGAACGAAAGAAAACAGGTGTTTTCTTTTTCTTTCTTGTTTTTCTTTCTTTCACTCTGCCATCACCACCTCAAAACCCCCTAAGAATAGTACAGGGTGATCTGGTGAGCGGTTTTCAATGTAGTACAGGGTGATCTGGTGAGCGTTTTTCAGTGAAGAGGAGTTAAACCATAATATTAGCAGTAGGACTCATTAGCCCAGAGTCCCCCTGTCTTCTGCCAGGCCAACTTCCTATCTAAACCACAGCAACCCAAAGCAACAACTTTAACTTGACATTGATCTCATCTGACGGTCAGCGGATGAGCTCATCTACAAATCTGGATTGGTATCTGAAATTTGTGTCAGCTTGTGAGCATGAACAAAATCCTTCAGCAAATGAAAATTTGAGTCACAATGCAAACTGTAATTATTGGGACAGTAAAACCAACTAGATTTGAACATTTCAAGTAACTTTACTGAGGCTTGCTTCAACTCTTTCAAACTAAGCTGTCCATGGTAGTGTTTATGCAAATTTAGGTTGCCATAATTGTTACATGTTTAAGCATAGCCAAAACATGGGACACAGATTGATTTGGTCTCTGTAGCTTGAACGGTTCGAAGTTGCCATTTTTTTGTTAATTAAAAAAGGCTAATTATGCAAATGTATGTCATTATCTTTAATAAACATTTAAAAGTTTTAAGTTGGCATAGCCTAAACATGTGAACAAAGTTAGTTTGAGCTCTGTAGCTTGAATGGTTCAAGAGATGTTACTTTTTATTCAAGCAACCTGGTCATGAATGCACTGAACTTTTCAATGTTTGAACGGTGTCTCTAGCTTGAATGATGTAGGAGGAGTAGCGTGATAAATAATATTAATAATGAGAAGAACTATGTTGAAGATTGGACCTGGGTTGTGTTGCTGTACAAGCCCCAGTAATGAATCACCACTTAAACATGACATCACTTTGGGATAATTATAGGCATGACCTTATTTATAAAATACAATTAGGTCCGGAAATAACTGTACACTGACACAATTTTTATAATTTTATGCCACCACAGTGGATTTGAAATTAAACAACTGAGATGCAATTGAAGTTTCAGCTTTAATTCAAGAGGTTGAACAAAAATATTGACAAATTAACACAATCATAAATAAAATGTTAATTTTTAATACTTTGTCAAGAATCCTTTGCAGGCAAAGACTGCTTGAAGTCTGGAACGCATGCACATCACCAAACCTTTGGTTTCCTCCTTTTTTATGCTTTACCAGGCCTTGGTCTTTCTGCCTTTGTAGGTCTTTCTGCCTTAAGTTTTGTCTTCAGCAAGAGAATTTCATTTTGATCGGGTTGAGATCGAGTGATTGACTCGGTCATTGCAGAATATTCCACTTCTTTCTTTAAAAGACTCCTGGGTTGCTTTCACAGTAGGTCATTGTCCATCTATAAAGCGAAGCGCCGTCCAATCATCTTTGCTGAATTTGGCTGAATCTGAGCAGACAATATATCCTATACACTTCAGAATTCATCCGGCTGCTTTTGTCTTCTGTCATATCATCAGTAAACACTAGTGACCCAGTGCCATTGGAAACCATGCATGGCCATGCCCTCACTGCCTCCACCGATTTTTACAGATGATGTGGTGTGCTT
Organism: Esox masquinongy; assembly: GCA_016801175.1. Classification (NCBI taxonomy): domain Eukaryota; kingdom Metazoa; phylum Chordata; class Actinopteri; order Esociformes; family Esocidae; genus Esox; species Esox masquinongy. Next base: position 30,957 of record JACXGI010007936.1, read on the forward strand.
TGGATCATGAGCCATTCCAAGCCTTCTCCATACTTTTCTCTTCTCATTATTCTGATACGGGTTGATCTTAGTTTCATCTGTCCAAAGAATGCTGTTCCAGAACTGGTCTTGCTTTTTAGATGTCTTTTGGCAAAGTCTAACCTGGCCTTTTTATTCTTGAGGCTTATGAATGGTTTGCACCTTGTAGTGAACCCTCTGTATATGCTCTTGTGGAGTCTTCTCTTCATGGTAGACTTGGATAATGATATGCCTACCTACTGGAGAGTGTTCCACGCTTGGGTGGATGTTGTGATGGGGTTTTGCTTTACCATGGAAAGGATCCAACGATCATCCACCACTGTTGTCTTCCATGAACGTCCAGGTCTTTTTGTGTTGCAGAGCTCACCAGTGCGTTATTTTGTTCTCAGAATATACCAAACTGTTGATTTGGCAACTCGTAATGTTCCTGCTATCTCTATGGTGGATTTTTTTTGCAGCCTAAGGATGGCCTGTTTCACATGCACTGGGAGCTCCTTTGACTGCATGTTGTGGGTTCACAGTAACAGCTTCCAAATGTGAATGCCACACCTGGAATCAACTCCAGACCTTTTACCTGCTAAATTGATGAAGAAATAACAAAGGAATAGCCCAAACCTGTCCATGAAACAGCTTTTGAGTCAATTGTCTAATTACTTTTGGTCCCTTAAAAAAAAGGGGACTACATATTAAAGAACTGTAATACCTAAGTCCTTCCTCCAATTTGGATGTGAATACCCCCAAATTAAAGCTGAGAGACTGCACTTTAAGCCCATAATCATTATTTAACTCTAACTTTAATATATTTTGGTAAACAGACAAAATAACAAAACTTGTGTCAGTGTCCAATTATTTCCGGACCTAATTGTAAGGTGTTGCAACCGGAGATGGGGTTACTTCGACATCTATGGCTGTCAATGGCTCACTTGTCTTCATTGATGATGTAACTGCAGATGGCAGCCATCTGCTACAATACAAGCAACCACCTCCAAAGTCATTGTACAATTCTGTATCATACAGCAAGACACTGACCCAAAACACACTGCCATAGCAACTAGTGAGTTTTTATATGGACAAAAAAGGATCTGGATTGGCCAAGTAAATTTTAAGATTTAAATCCAAATGAACAAGTCTTTGTCTTGTGGAATCAAACCATGGAACAGTTTTCCTCCTTAGGCCATTGCACCCAGTTGTGCACCAGATGACCGTATTGTAGTCCACTTGAATGAGGTGGTCTCATGCTGCTGCCAAATTAAGCCTGGTGCGATTCGTTTCAATTGAGAATGCATCTACGGCTATGTAGATATTCCATTGAAAATCAGCTGTTTCCTGCTACAGTAGTCATTTACAACAATTATCATGTCTACACTGTTTTTCTGATCAATTTGATGTTATTTTAATGGACAAAAAATGCTTTTCTTACAAAAACAAGGACATTTCTAAGTGACCCCAAAGTTTTGAATAGTAGTCTAAGGTAGTGATGGCCAAACGAGGCTTCATTAGCGTTATTTTAGCAGCAGGATATTATGCTGGCAGCACTCAGATTTTCTTTATCACAATAAAAGCCATCGTTGAAATGTATAAGGCAATATATTTAACAATCTAGTCTGTGAAGAAGAACAGACAAGCATAACATTGGAACGGACATTAAACATAAAATGTACAGACTAGATTGTTAACTATATTACTTTATATATATTTCAATTATGGCTTTTATTTTGAAAAAGAAAATCTGAGTTAGCACTGCTAGCATAATATCCTGCTGCTAGAAGAACGGTAATGAAGCCTCGAATGGCCATCACTAGAAGGTGCGTGCACACTGTCGCTCGCTAGCACAACAAAGAGGCACTCTCTCATTCATTTCCAACGAGAGCAAGTGAATCACGGCGACAGCGGGCGAAGCTACTCTCTGAGACAAAGTCTGCCAGCGACAGTTGACAGTTGAGATATGTTCAACTTTAAGCTAATTTCCAGCGAGCGGGCAGTGACGGAGCATAGCGACAGCTCGCCAGAGATTGAGCGATTTGCAAATTGATTTTTAAAAGTGATCTTACCTAAGAATTGTGTCCTCATCCTGTCTCAGACATATCACCACCAATCAAAATCAGGTTAAATTGTGTGGGAGGTTTTTGGGGCAGGGGAATGCACTCCTCAGATTTAAGATGAATGATCATGTAACCATAGTGTCTCGTCAAGTGTTGCTCAGATATTTTCAAATGTGGGCAATTTGTTGCACAGAATTTGTTGAATATGATAAACCAAAATGTAGCTGTAGGGCTCAAAGTGTTCTTCATCAAGACAAATGAGGTTTAAGAAGAGTTTTTTGGGGTACAGTCAGACTTCCCAGAGTCTTTGAGACTCCCAACATAATCAGCTGAGTGTCTGGGTCTTTTGGAACTTCCAGGTCCTGACAGAGGATCCCTACAATTCTGGACCAGCTGTGCAGATTAGAGCCTAAGGAAAAGATTTTACATACAATTTTGTTCCCAGTCTTCTGCAGCTGTTTTCTAAAACAAAAAACAATACCACATCTAAGATTTGGAGGTACAAACTCATTAGTTCCTAATGTGGTTTTGGTTTTGTGAAAGGATGCCCCCAAGCTTATCTATCAATCTGAAGGTAAACTGAGTGCCAAAAATGGGTAAAAAGTAAAATGACTGTCAATACAATTTAAAGGTAACTTAAATCTTTCAGCAAGAAAAATGGAGGGTTCTCCATAATGTAATTTTTGTGTCTATCATTGTTAGAAAGTTAGTATTACATAGATTTAGGAGTATTGCTTTTAACTTAAAACGTGTATTTTTTTAAGGGATTTTTAGAGATGCATTCTGAATATTTTGGCCAGTGATTGTAGAACTGGCACCATTGGGACATAGTGGGTCTCCAAAATACTATGTCATGTGCAGATGTGTCCTGATTCTTCAAAACCACTTTCATGGAATTTCATGGCAAACGGAGATATGATAGTGATATATATATATAGCGACTATCATACTATCATAGTATCATACTACTATGATAGTATGATAGTGATTCTACTTATAGACTATGCTTATATAAACAACATATGACATACAGTGGGGAGAACAAGTATTTGAAACTGTTGATTTTGCAGGTTTTCCTACTTACAAAGCATGTAGAGGTCTGTAATTTTTATCATAGGTACACTTCAACTGTGAGAGTGACGGAATCTAAAACAAAAATCCTGAAAATCACATTGTATGATTTTTAAATTATTAATTTGCATTTTATTGCATGACATAAGTATTTGATACATCAAAAAAGCAGAACTTAATATTTGGTACAGAAACCTTTGTTTGCAATTACAGAGATCATACGTTTCCTGTAGTTCTTGACCAGGTTTGCACACACTGCAGCATGGATTTTGGCCCACTCCTCCATACAGACCTTCTCCAGATCCTTCAGGTTTCGGGGCTGTCGCTGGGCAATACGGACTTTCAGCTCCCTCCAAAGATTTTCTATTGGGTTCAGGTCTGGAGACTGGCTAGGCCATTCCAGGACCTTGAGATGCTTCTTACGGAGCCACTCCTTAGTTGCCCTGGCTGTGTGTTTCGGGTTTCTGGAAGACCCAGCCATGACCCATCTTCAATGCTCTTACTGAGGGAAGGAGGTTGTTGGCCAAGATCTCGTGATACATGGCCCCATCCATCATCCCTTCAATACGATGCAGTCGTCCTGTCCCCTTTGCAGAAAAGCATCCCCAAAGAATGATGTTTCCACCTCCATGCTTCACGGTTGGGATGGGGTTCTTGGGGTTGTACTCATCCTTCTTTTTCCTCTAAACACGGTGAGTGGAGTTTAGACCAAAAAGCTCTATTTTTGTCTCATCAGACCACATGACCTTCTCCCATTCCTCCTCTGGATCATCCAGATGGTCATTAGCAAACTTCAGACGGGCCTGGACATGCGCTGGCTTGAGCAGGGGGACCTTGCGTGCACTGCAGGATTTTAATCCATGGCGGCGTAGTGTGTTACTAATGGTTTTCTTTGAGACTGTGGTCCCAGCTCTCTTCAGGTCATTGACCAGGTCCTGCCGTGTAGTTCTGGGCTGATCCCTCACCTTCCTCATGATCATTGATGCCCCACGAGGTGAGATCTTGCATGGAGCCCCAGACCGAGGGAGATTGACCGTCATCTTGAACTTCTTCCATGTTCTAATAATTGCGCCAACAGTTGTTGCCTTCTCACCAAGCTGCTTGTCTATTGTCCTGTAGCCCATCCCAGCCTTGTGCAGGTCAACAATTTTATCCCTGATGTCCTTACACAGCTCTCTGGTCTTGGCCATTGTGGAGAGGTTGGAGTCTGTTTGATTGAGTGTGTGGACAGGTGTCTTTTATACAGGTAACGAGTTCAAACAGGTGCAGTTAATACAGGTAATGAGTGGAGAACAGGAGGGCTTCTTAAAGAAAAACTAACAGGTCTGTGAGAGCCGGAATT
>JACXGI010007937.1:0-35316 GCA_016801175.1 Esox masquinongy
TTCTAATTTTCTGAGATACTGAATTTGGGTTTTCATTAGTTGTCAGTTATAATCATCAAAATTAAAAGGAATAAACACTTGAAATATATCAGTCTGTGTGGAATGAATGTATACATTATACAAGTTTCACTTTTTGAATGGAATTACTGAAATAAATCAACTTTTTGATGATATTCTAATTATATGACCAGCACCTGTAAAAGCTCCAAGATCACATACAGACAGACTTAGCTAGACAAGCTAATTTCTCTCAAATCTATTTCTTTTGGTCCATGTCTCGCATATAGTTTAGGGATAAGTCTCGACAATGATACCATGGCTAAAACTTGTGCTGGGACATTACCCGATGAGGAACTCGGGGGAACACAGAGATTAACATTAGCTTAGACCAAGGATGATCGAGAAGCTGGGCACAGACCGTGACAGCCCTGCTTTCCACTTCTAGAATCTATTCTCTCCATTATCTTTTCTTCTCTGCTTTCTCACCTGCTCTTTTTCCTCTCTCTTTGGCTTTCTCACATGACAGCACTGCCTTTCCTCTCTCTTTCTCCTACTGTAGGAGCTCAAGGGAGCACCCTGTAGAGTCCCTCTCTCTCCTGTTGCTCTTCATTCACCAGTTCCTCTCCCTCCTTTTATGTATCACACTCTTTTCCGTCTGAAACATTCCTCTTTTCGTCGCACTCACTTGCTCTCTCGGCCTCACTTTCTCTCTCACTCGCTTCCTGTGTCTCTCTAGCTTTAACACATCTTTCTTCTTCTTTCACCTGTGAAAGTGAATAACTCTCCTCCATGCAGGATTTGCATACATTTCCCTACTTGTAAAACTTGCCTACCTCTCTGAACTCAAATCGATATGTATTCATCTGGAACTGTAATATGGAAATGGCCTTTGGGACCTGATTTCCCTGTAATATGTGTGTACTCACAGCCTCAGTGTGGATGGGGTGCACAGCGAAGAGGAGGGCGGTGAGAAAGGCCAGTCGGGGGTCGTCGAACACACAGCGAACACATGTGTGCATGAGCAGACAGGTAACGGCACAGTGCAGACACACATTGACCACATGGAAGTAGAGAGGCGTCATTCCACTCAAGAGAATGTTTAACCTGATGGAGAGAAAATGAGAGAGACAGTGAAGAGAAAGATGGATTTTACTTACCAGTTATTAATTTTTTTTTAAAGATTTCTTTTTCTAAAACTGCTGGATATGAAACATTAGCAATTACTGTATATTAACCACACTGTCGCATGAACCAGGACCATCTTCTACCCATTGCAACACTATTTATCAAACTCAGCAAGGGTTAAATCTATTTAAATTCAGGGAGGGTATCTAATTGAAGAAAATAACATGACATTAACACAAAAAAATCCATGAGGACACTTTCATTAATTAACTGAATTCAATTAAATTCCTTTGTTACTTGATTTAATATGAATGATTCCCATCCCTAATTCCGTTACACATGAATGAAGCAGACCATATTGAAATCCCGGCAAAGAAATGCATATATCTTTCAAAGCAGCTCTTTTATGGTATAATAAGACTGATATAAGCAATCTCATAACACATTCTATACCTGCATATTAGCCTGTTCACACTATATTTCAACACCCACACACAGCTAAGACATTCTAAAATCTCCATTACACACCCAGGTACAGAAAACCATTAGTTCTGGCTATATTAAACCTTTTTACTCCCTGAGATTGTAATTACGCCCTCATATTATGTGCTTTCTTCCCAGACTCAGTGTACAGTGAAAAATCCCAACCCCAAACCACCGTTATGCATTTAATTATAGTGTTACACCATCTCTCTAAAACAGGCCTGTTTATCTCATTATTAAACAAGCACATTTCAGATCAAATTCACTTCCAGGATGAAAGACTTGGAGAGATTAAAACAAAACTAAACAGAAAGGATTTAAGACAACAAAACACAGGATTTAACCAAGGACGGACTCCAGCACCAGTAGGCTGCTTGTCATAAGGGATAATGGGGATGTCTCAAATAAGCCATGTCAAATCAACCAATCCATTAAGTGAAGATTAAAAGTAGGGTCCACCCCTCCTATATCCGGTGTTGCATCAGATTCTTTGACAGAGATAATGTATTGTGGATGTTGCAGGTGGCCCCTGGGACAGAGTATTAACAATAGACAACCTTATGTGATATATGTAAGTACTATAAATGATTAAGACAATGATAAAACACGTTGTTATGCTGTTATGCACTCTTTGTAAACTTGAAAAAAAAACTGATTATGTTGCAAGGGTAGAAACTATACTTAAGCCTAAAGATAGCCTAGACATACAGTAGATGCATCTGTATTTTGATGATGTGTGTATATGCGAGAGTTTAGTGGCCTGCTTTGGAAAGGCAACAAAACCGAGGCCTCCCCAAGGGTTAGGTCCTCAGAGTGCTCCTCAGTTAATCAGAGCTGGGTCCTCCGATTGCTCTGTCTCCCTCTTTCTCGGTGGGGCACACCTTCACTCAGGTTCTTGAAAGCAGCTATGGCAGAAACAGCCAGTTCCTTCTACTTTGCCAACAAAACACTCACATTTCGAGTAGTGCTTCAGTATACCGGTTAGTTGTAGCCTGTTTCCCCGTTATAATATAAAGGCCTGGTATGAGGCTATATTCATATAATAAATTATATGAATATAGCCTCATTGGTATGATTGGTATGAGGCTATATTAATAGAATTTATTACTAGCCACAGTCTTATACTTGTTTTTCTATGTTTCCTGCCTTTTTGTTCCTTTTAGCCCCTAGACCTGACTATAACTTGTTAGGCCTTCATTATATTATCTGATATCTCTTAACAGACATAGACCCAGAACTTAATCTAACATCTGAACAATTACACAAGTCTTTTGTTTTGGGTCAACTGAGAATATCCCTGAACATGTCAGCTATACCTCTGATGTTATATGGTCAAAGGCCTGCTCAGTGGGTCATCATGGAAATAACACAACTCTGATTAAAACTAACGCATTTCTGTCAGAGGCTAGAGACGGAGCCTGCATAATGGACATTTTTCCTGACAATTTGACCTGGCAAGGAAAAACAGTAGGTCTATCTTAAAGTTAATGACTAGGATCTGGACAGTTTCCAGACAACCTCATGACCTGACCAAAAAAGCTTTTGGCGTTTTTTTGGTCACCGACCAATAATATGATCAAGGTTTTCCAGGTCACATGACCAGAAAAAATTCTAGACCCACCACTGTACAGTATTTTAGCTGCATAGCCATAGCTCTATTATACCTATACCTACTATAGTATTGGGATGCGAAAAGTACGAGGACATGCAGAAAAGTGCAAAGGCATGCAGGTAGATTACTATTCAAGGTTGAAAAAAACAGGTATTCAACATACATTGTCACTGGCTGCTGACAACCTGGTTAGGTCGGATGGGACAGGGAATATATATTTTTTTTACTTTGATTTATACAGGGGAATAAAACTGAGACCTAGATCTCTGACACACCTGTCTCACCTCCCGCACCCGGGCTTGATGTCGCCAGTTTAATTGCTGCCATTGTCCCAATGCCTTCATTATCCACACCCAATTACGCACACCAGGTTCCGTTTCCCATAATTACTGCCTGTATATATAAAGAAGAGCAGGGGTGCCTCTTCCAACAACATCGTCAACATCCTGCTGCGTCTGGACACATCTGCACCCCCGCCAGCAGAGGGTGTTCTATCTTCCTCTGTTCCAGCCGGCAACCTCTCGATTCCATCATCGTCCGACAAGTTTAACAATACCAGACTGACCCGAGAGAATCAACAGTACCCCGATGAAATCTTGTGGCTTCCTCCTTCAGTGTCACCTACTGTACACTACCTTTCAAATGTTAGGGGTCACTTAGAAATGTCCTTGTTTTCCATGAAAACACATGAAATTGGTTTGAATAAGAAATACAGCAAAATGAATAGGAAATATAGTCATTGACAAGGTTAGAAGTAATGATTTTTAATTGAAATATTAGTGTCTTTCAAACTTTGCTTTTGTCAAAGAATTCCCAATTGCAGCAAATACAGCCTTGCAGACCTTTGGTTCTAGTTGTCAATTTGCTGTGGTAATCTGAAGAGATTTCATGCTTCCTGAAGCACCTCCCACAAGTTGGATTGGCTTGAAGGGCACTTATGTACCATACGGTCAAGCTGCTCCCACAACAGCTCAATAGGTTTGAGATCTGGTGACTGTGCTGGACACTCCATATTAGATAGAATACAGCTGACTGCTTCTTCCCTAAATAGTTCTTGTATATTTTGGAGCTGTGCATTGGGTCATTGTCCTGCAAAAAATGGAGTGATAGCCTTCCTTCTTCAAGACCCCTTTTAACCTGTACAAATCTCCCACTTTACCACCACCCAAGCACCCTCAGACCATCACATTGCCTCTACCATGCTTGACAGATGGCGTCAAGCACTCCTCCAGCATCTTTCCATTTGGTCTGCGTCTCGATTGTTCTTCTTTGTGATCTGAACACCTCAAACTCTGATTCGTCTGTCCATAACACTTTTTTCCAATCTTCCTGCGGTTCATGCAAGACAACCAAAGACTTTGCATGACCTGGAGGCATTTTGCCAAGACGAATGGACAGCTATACCACACGCAAAAATTCGGGGCCTCATAGACAACTATTGCAAAAGACTGCACGCTGTCATTGATGCTAAAGGGGGCAATACACAGTATTAAGTAATAAGGGACTTTTGAACAGGGGTCAGTTAATTTTTTTCTTTGTTGCCATGTTTTGTTTTATGATTGTGCCATTTTGTTATAACCTACAGTCAAATATGATATATTATTTCAAATGTTGCCCTACCACTTACACATTTGATTGACGGAATCAACCTATCATCAAGGCTTTAATTTGAATCAGGTATGTGAGTGCTAGGGCAAAAACAAAAGTGCATTGCATTGGGTCTCCAGGACCAGGATTGGGAAACACTGCCATAAGAAATAAGAGAAATGTGTTTTGCCTGCTCACTCATGTTTTCTTTAAAAATGGTACATACATTACCAATTCTCCAAGGGTATGCAAACTTTTGAGCACAACTGTAAAAACATTAACCAGTGTCTGGTTTTTCAGGAAGGGATTACCAGACAAAAGAAGTGCATACATTAAAGACAATAATGTATGCGATGATTTGCACCAGGATATGATGGAAACTTTAGCAGGTTTTGACCAGTTTCCTTACACTGTTATAAATACAAGGTAGAACCTTTCTAGTTTCAAATAAAATCCTTTTGGATCCAAGTACCCCTTGGTTCCAGGCAGAACCCTTCTGGGTTACATGTAAAAATCTTTCCACAGAGGGACTCAAAGCGTTCTCGTATGGAGACAGCCGTTTCAAGCCATTTGGAAGACTTTTTTAAAAAGAGCCCCATTTATACAATTCCATTTCCAAAGAAGTTGGGACGCTGAGTTAAATACGAAAAAAACAGAATGCAATGATGTGCAAATCATTTATCCCTATATTTAATTGAAAACAGTACAAAGACAACACATCAAATGTTGAAACTGAGAAATGTTATTGTTTTTGGAAAAATACTTGCCCATTTTGAATTTGATTCAAAATGGGCATGCCAGCAACACGTTTCAAAAAAGTTGGGACAGGGCCATGTTTACCACTGTGTTGCATCACCTCTATTAACAATAGTCTGTAAGCGTTTGGGAACTGAGGAGACCATTTGCTGTTGTTTTAAAAGTGAAATGTATTTCTATTCTTGCTTGATATACGGTATGATTTCAGCTGCTCAACAGTTCAGGGTCTCCTTTGTCATATTTTTTGTTTCATAATACGCCAAATGTTTTCAATGGGTGACAGGTCTGAACTGCTGGCATGACAGTTTAGCACCCAGACACTTTTACTACGAAGCAATGCTGTTGTAATACGTGCAGAATGTGGTTTGGCATTGTCTTGCTGAAATAATTCATTAATTCAAACTTCCCTGAAAAAGACATTGTCTGGGTGGCAGCATATGTTGCTCCAAAACCTGTATATATTGTTCAGCATTAATGGTGCCTTCACAGATGTGCAAGTCACCCATGCCATGTGCACTAATGCAAACCCATACAATCACGAATGCTGGCTTTTGAACTGTGCGCTGCTAACAAGCTGGATGGTCCCTCTCCTCTTTAGTCCGGGGGGCGCGGCGTCCATGATTCCCAAAAATGATTTCAAATTTTGATTTGTCAAACCACAGGACAGTTTGGCATTTCGCCTCAGCCCATCTTAAATGAGCTAGGGCCTAGAGAAGTGGCGGCGGTTCTGGATCTTGTTTATATATGGTTTCTACTTGGCATGGTAGAGTTTTAACTTGCATTTGTGGATGCACCGATAAAGCATTTCTGTTTTTAACACAGTGCCGCCTGAGGGCCCAAAGATCACGGCCATCCAATAATGGTTTTCGGCCTTGTCTCTTGCACAAAGAGATTTCTCCAGATTCTCTGAATCTTTTAATGATATTATGTACTGTAGATGATGAGATCCCCAAACTCTTTGCAATTTAATGTTGAGAAACATTATTTTTAAATTGTTGAACTATTTGCCGGCGCAGTTTATCACAGAGTGGTGAACCCCTCCCCATCCTCACTTCTGACAGACTCATCCCCTTTGGAATGATCTTTTAATACCCAATCATGTTACTGACCTGTTGTCAATTGACATGCTTGATATGTTTTCTTTGTACTATTTTCTATTGAATACAAGGTTTAAATGATTTGCACATCATTGCATTCTGTTTTATTTACATTTTATGCAGCATCCCAACATTTTTGGAAAAGGGGTTGTACTAGTTGGACTGTTATTTGTGAAGTCATCTCATTACATGACTTCTCTTACATCCTTTTTAACAGATTAATTAATACATCCCCCCTGTCTTTTTATCTAATTCACTTCATGCCTTCTACACTAAAAAAGGATTCTACAAAGGTTCTGAGGGCTTTAGGTGAAGCTATTAACAGTTAAAGAAACAGATGGTCCTTGAGGTGACAGCAGTGGTTCTTTAGAGCATAGGTCTTCAACCCTCTCCTGGGGACCCCCCAGCCATCTTACAGTTTAGTGTTTGCCCTGAACTAGCTCACCTGATTCAACAGGTAAGGGCTTGTTAATTAGTTAAAAAGTTGATTCAGGTGTGCTAGCTCTGGGATACATCTAATAGATGGAATGGCTGGGGGGTCCCCAGGAGAGGGTTGAAGACCTATGCTTTCAAGAGTAAAGTATTTCCTGACTCATTCATGTATGAAAACATGCACAATCACATTATTTCTAAAGCTTGCTTATTTGACAAATTAGGATTCTGTGCCTATCCTCTCTTCCTCCAGACTCTTGGGACCTTGATTTCCAAAGCAAATGCAAAATTTACTTTCATCAGAGAACATAACTTTGGACCACTCAGCAGCAGTCCAGTCCTTTTTGTCTTTAGCCCAGCCGAGACGCTTCTGACACTGTATCTTGTTCAAGAGTGGCTTGACACAAGGAATCCGACAGCTGAAACCCATGTCTTGCATACGTCTGTGCGTGGTGGTTCTTGAAGGACTGACTCCAGCTGCAGTCCACTCTTTGTGAATCTCCCCCACATTTTTGAATGGGTTTTGTTTCATAATCCTCTCCAGGGTGCGGTTATCCCTATTGCTTGTACACTTTTTTCTACCACATCTTTTCCTTCCCTTTGCCTCTCTGTTAATGTGCTTAGACACAGAGCTCTGTGAACAGCTAGCCTCTTTAGCAATGACCTTTTGTGTCTTGCCCTCCTTGTGCAAGGTGTCAATGGTCGTCTTTTGGACAGCTGTCAAGTCAGCAATCTTCCTCATGATTGTGTAGCCTACATAACTAGACTGAGAGACCATTTAAAGGCCTTTGCAGGTGTTTTGAGTTAATTAGCTGATTAGAGTGTGGCACAAGGTGTCTTCAATATTGAACCTATTCACAATATTCTAATTTTCTGAGATACTGAATTTGGGGTTTTCATTAGTTGTCAGTTATAATCATCAAAATGAAAAGAAATAAACACTTGAAATATATCAGTCTGTGTGGAATGAATGTATTCATTATACAAGTTTCACTTTTTGAATGGAATTACTGAAATAAATCAACTTTTTGATGATATTCTAATTTTATGACCAGCACCTGTATGTATGTGATATATATATGTGTGTGTGTGTGTGTGTGTGTGTGTGTGTGTGTGTGTGTGTGTGTGTGTGTGTGTGTGTAAAAGGAATATATATATTTTACAGCCTTTTTTAATTAACCCAATCTAAAGCCACTTCCACCTGCAACAATTACTTCTAAAGACCAAATGAAAATGATCAGTGCTGTCAGGATTGCGGAGGCAGGACACAAGCACAGAGAGAACAGAGGACATTTAATAAAATAACTAAAACATGACAAAACAAAAACTAAACAAGTCCAAAACAGAACAACCACAACAGAAGGCTTACGCCACAACAAAGACCGACAAGATACACTAGTAGGTACATAAATAGGAACAGTGATTAGGGAAACAGGTGAGGGCGATAAACAACAAAACGAGTGTCCGCATTCCAAACAAGGGCGTTGGATCTCACTGGCACAGCAATACTGCCGTGCCAGGACGTGACAGGTGCCCAACCTTTTCATACTGCTTTTGAAAGTATTTGAACCAAAAAAACTTTGCAGTTGTAAAACCTGGAACATAACACTGTATTTTGGTGTGTTTTGCCTTATTTTTTTATTTTTTATTTTTTTTAAAGTAACAGCTCCAAAAGCGGTAATAAGACTAACAATAAGGAGAAAAGCTGAGGAATAGAATACTGTGCAAATATCCAAATTGGACAACTTTAGAACATTGCATCTCTGGGCTTTGTTGTTTTAGAGATTCTCAGCAAAGACTGTATGCTTTAATGAAGATGCATCACAGAAGGCCTTGTTCTAGACTGTAAAGGTTTTCTCCACGTGACCGATTACCAGCCAATCAGGATTGGATATTGTTGTCATATCACAACGGCATTCTAACAAGTGACAGATGCACTCCAAAAGCAAAATAGACAGCCCCTTATCACTAGCCTTGGCCACTTTCCCTCAGACGAATCCCTTCAAAAAAATGAATGCCGTTTTGATTGCCTTCTTAAGTGCCGGTTGAATTCACAAAAGCTGCCCCCTCGGGCTCTTGATTTAGTTTGAGGGGACAAGTGAACAACTTTGCTCACCATCAGAGTTGATATCACCTAAAATATCATGTGAACTGTACTAAACAGTCTAACCCAGGTGGCCGTGAAGTGTCAAATTTACTCAACACAACAAAATGTTTCTGGACTCAAACCTTATTGGTCAGAAACCTTGATGCGAGTAGTTAGCAAACTCAGTAGCAAGTTCTATAGTACACTGCAAGTACACTAGAATGTGAAGATATAAAATGTAATTTGATGATGTAGGGTTTAGGGCAGAGTTTCTCATTGCGCGGCTCGCGAGCTGCATGCGGCTTGCCTAGTTTCAATTGGCGGCTCCTGCGGCTGAGAATAATAACAATAATCAAGAAGTTCAGTGTGTGAAATTGTACAAAAACAGCAATACGTGGCACAATATTCAAAACAGTACTTTGCTCATCCTGAAAGTGGCAGCATAATAGATGTATATTACAAAATCCCCAGCAGAGACAAGTAAAAAATCTCCAACAACCAGCTAGGTATTATTGACCTACCTACTCTCTTAAAATGGATCGATTTGTCATCAAACAAAAACGAAAATCTGACGCAGACAAACACATTGACAAAACTAATGAACAACAAACAGAACAACTTGCTACAACTGGAAATGAAAATGATGAGGAAGATGGAGAAGGACAACAAACAGAACAACATGCTACAAATGGAAATGAAAATGATGAGGAAGATGGAGGAGAAGGGACATGCGGGCTAAAGGCTGACTCAAGTGAGCATCTTAAGAAAAAGAGAAAAGTACGAGCTATACAAGATGAACACTGAAAATTGCAAGAGAAGTGGACAGAGGAGTTTTTATTTGTAGTACCTGGTGCCAATCCACTTTGTTTAATATGCAATAAAACCTGCTCTGGTTTCAAACATAGCAATTTGGAACGCCATTTCTGAACGACACATGCAAAATTTGATAATGCATACTCGCCTGGGACTAACCTAAGAAAAAAAAGGTTTGAGCAACTTACTTTTGTGCATGGTGAACAGCAAAAACTAATTCACAAAAACTCCACATCCAAGCGTTTGACTGAGGCATCATTTGAGATAGCATGAATTTTAGGTAGAGTGAAAAAACATTTTCTGATGCAGAGTTGGTAAAGGAATGTTTTTTGGCTACAGCTGATATATTGTATTTTGACTTTAAAAACAAGGATTCGATTATAAAGCAAATCTGAGGGCTGCAGTTATCGGATTCAACCATAATGGGGCGAATTGAAGACATTGGTAAAGACATCAGTAACCAGTTAATAGTGGATCTATCCACTGCACCATGTTTCAGCATTGCAGTGGATGAAAGCACAGATGTGTGTGATGTTGCTCAGTTGTGTGTGTGGGCCAGGTTCCCAAAAGAGGATTCGTTCAGGGAAGAAATGTTATGCTTTTTGCCTCTGCAAGGCCAAACTAGAGGAGAGGACATCCTGAATGCACTTTTGTCATTTTTTAACGAGAACAATCTGAACTGGTCTGGTCTCGCATCCGTGTGCACGGACGGCGCCCCCAAAATGCGAGGAAATGATGAGGAAAAGAGAAGAAATTCCTAACTTCGCAAATTTTCACTGCATCATACACCAGGAGGTACTCGTATCAAAACTCAAACACAACGAGTTGCAAAATGTGATGCAACTGGTTGTACGTGTTGTCAACTATATTGTTTCAAGAGCACTGAATCATCGACAGTTCCGCCTGCTCCTGGAGGAGTGTGAGACAGTGTACGGTGACTTAGTGTTGCACAACGAAGTGAGATGGTTATCTCGTGGCAGAGTACTTGAGCGCTTTCGGAACCTCCTCCCAGAAATACGCGAGTTCCTTTACAGGAAAGCAAGAAATGAGCCAGAGTTGGAAAACCCGAAGAGGATAATCGCTTTCCTAGCTTTCCTAACTGACATTACATGCCACCTGAACACACTGAACCTCCAGCTCCAAGGAAGACAAAAACATCCAGCTAACATGCTACCTGTGGTCAAAGCATTCCAAACCAAAATAACAACACTACATACCTGACAAAGAGTTTGTTCACTTCTCAAAATTGAGAGCTGTCATGAAAGATGACCCAGAACTATTGCAGCACTTTAACCACAGTACATTTGTGGAAGTGTTGGAGCAGCTTAGGGGAGAATTTGAGTCCAGATTCCAGGATGTGATGGAATATAAGGAGATTTTCAATTTTATTGATAACCCCTTTTATGTGGCTGTGTCCTCTCTGACCCCAGCCATCAAACAACTCTACCCTGCTGATCGTGCTGCACTGGAGAGTGAAATAATTGAACTACAAAATAATGACACCCTGAAAGCTGAACTCTTCTGGATCATGGTCTCCGAGTCACACTTTCCTACTGTGAAACAGTTTGTGCAAAGGGTAATATCCTTTTTTGTCAGCACATATACATGTGAATCGACATTTTCTACAATGAACATTATAAAGAAGAAACAGAGAAACAGACTGACCAATGCACACCTGGACTGCCTTACAAGGATTGCCATAACTGACTACAAATATAACATGAAGACTGTCAGGCAAATGCATTCACACTTCCGTTCATCTCACCGTTAAGCCTATTATATATTTTATTGGTATTGGCTGCTGCTGACCATTATCTGTACTGTATACTGCTTCATGACTATGATATATTGAAGTGTAGTAGGCCTGTATGGGTTATACATTGTGGCATAGGAAGACACAGACAGATTAGCTAAAAATAACTACGACTCTCCTATTGACTGTGTCCTGCCAATGTGGCTCCATTGGAAAAAACAGTGAGAAACTCTGGTTTAGGGACTGTCTCCTTTGCTTTTAGAGTCCAGCCTATATACTGAACATTTTATGCAAGGTGCAATTTAAAGAACCTTCACCTTTCATTCATGGTAAGTAGACAAACAGTACAACTCAGAACCTGAGAATGTGGCTCTCCACAAATGTTTTAAGGCATAAACAGATGCTAACAAAATATCGCAAAGAAGACAATGATTTTAAATACTGTTGCCTCAAGATTTCTTTAGCTGAAAATTTGGTCAATTTAGTACCACACACCCTTGACTGACTTGATTGAACGTGACCACAATATTGAGACTCATTTGTTTTCCATTCTTTAGGAATGAGACCATCTTGGACCATTTATGTAGGACATTTTTCTGGATGACTGGAGAACCTTCGATGATGAGCCTCTTAAAGAAGGGTCTTTGAAATTAAGAAGCTAACAAAAACTATTAAAGCATATACCACAATTTCATGAACATGACAAAAACATCAAGGTCATCTGCGGATTTAATAGATCCCCTAGCCCTGCTGTACTCAACACTTACCCACGAGGTCAGGAGCCTGGTGGTTTTCTGTTCTACCTCATCATTAATTGCATTCACCTGGTGTCCCAGGTCTAAATAAGTAACTGATTAGAGGGCTGCAATGAGAAAATGGAGTGGATTTGGCTTTGAGTTTGAGGGTCCTAGATAATAGGTCCATTATCTGGAAACAAAAGGTTGGGTCCAAAAGAAACAAACAATCAGAGTGAAATTGAAAACACTGGATGTCGCAAGACACAAGATGTCAGTGATAATGGATATAGGAAAGTGACAATGTCTCAAATAGTTGATAGAGAGCATCAAAACTATTTTCTCTTATAGTCTTCATGGGAAATATGTAATTGTTAATCATTAGTTTTTAAATTGCATTTAGTTTACTAGGGTCAGTCTCAAATACATACACAGATTCTTTTGAATATAACAAAATGTATCCTGTAGTTTCTCTTGCATTGAATATTAGGAGGACCTGAAATTATGGACCACTTCTTAAGACTACGGGCTTGATGACACCCAGCTGCCCCAGTCAAGGTCCACCTGCTTGTTGGCTTTATGAAATAGTTTTGATTGATTGGTTACAGTTATACTATGGCAAGAGAAAAATGTTTTGTTTATTTTACACATATAATCAAATCGGAGAACTAAAAAGGAGTTATCATTAGCACCACAAATAACTAATATGAGATATAGAAAGAAGCGTTAAATAAAGGTTTCATTCAGAATTGATATAATATACAAGACAACCATTTTTGTCAGTAACCAATTTCAGATCTCACCATAACTATAAAAACTAGGGTCTACATAGAATCCTTGTAGGATCTAATGAGAACCCTTTGGATAAGGTTCTGCTATGAACCAATGTTGGATCTTGCTAGAACCAAAAAAATGGGCTGTTTGTAGAGTGTACTCTTTCTCAACAAACTCTTTTGTTCTCTCTCCATTGAGCCATGATTCAGTTAGTATGCTTAGCCCTTGCGCAGTGCTTCAGGGTCAAATCTAACTAAATTTGTCACATGCTTCATAAAAAAACAGGTGTAGACAACAGTGAAAAGCTATTTATGAGAGTACCGCCTTTCACATGGCCTCAAACTGCTCTTAAATGAAGAAAAATTCCTGGCCTTGAAAGAGTTTGGTCTGAGCCAGAGAGTGAGCTTTTTCTCATCTGGAAGCACATCCACTGAAAAGTTGTAATCCTACCAATACATAGTTACATGTTTAGATTACAGGCTGTCGTTCAAAGTTATATGAACAGTGTAATCTTGTGAGAAAGCTTAAACTCAAATTAGGTTTTTCTTTTCCTAATATGGCTTGCATCCTGTTCAAAGCTAAACAAAGAAGCTTGTTAAAGGAGCCTTTCTCTCTAGCTTATTGTATTGACTTACTGTACATATATGCAGCCTATTCTGTGTTTTGAAGACTGGACCTTTTTCCAGAAGTTGGACTTTGCTTCATACACACAGACAGTTATATTGGTATGTATCAATTTCCAAAGCATTTCTAGGTAAACTTTCTATATGTCCACTCTGTAGCCTGCTCCCCTTCACCAATAGCATTTACCAGGCACAGTCTACCAGTTAGTTGCTTCTAAAAGTATCCAGGCCCATTACTGAGTTAAGAAAGACTGCCTTTTCCTAATGTATACCAGAGACATGGAACAGCCAAAAATCTATGCATCCCCTAGTGTTAGTGCCCATCAATGAGTTTAAAATGATGATGCATGGTCAGCAGTGTTAATGTTTCCTGTAGGCTGTATCAACCTGTTGTTTGGTTGATTTTGTCTTACGTACCATACGGTCAAGCTGCTCCCACAACAGCTCAGTAGAGTTGAGATCCGGGGACTCTGCTGGCCACTCCATTACAGATAGAATACCAGCTGACTGCTTCTTCCCTAAATAGTTATTGCATAGTTTGGAGCTGTGCTTTGGGGTCATTGGAGAGTATGGCACAAGGTATGGCACAGGGTATGGCACGGCATTGCAAAATGGAGTGACAGCCTTCCTTCTTCAAGATCCCTTTTAACCTGTACACATTTTCCACTTTACCACCACCCAAGCACCCTCAGACCATCACATTGCCTCCACCATGCTTGACGGAGTCCGGCACACCACCAGCATCTTTTCATTTGGTCCGCATCTCATGAATCTGAACTCCGCATCTTCTCTTTGATCTGAACTCCTCAAACTTCGATTTGTCCATCCATAACACCTTTTTCCTAATCTTCCTCTGTCCAGTGTCTGTGTTCTTTTGCCCATCCAAATATTCTCTTTTTATTGACCAGTCAGAGATATTGCTTTTTCTTTGCATCACTACCTAGAAGGCCAAAATCCCAGAGTTGCCTCTTCACTGTAGACGTTGAGACTGGTGTTTTGAGGGTACTATTCAATGAAGCTGTCAGTTGAGGACCTGTGAGACATCCGTTTCTCAAACTAGACATTCATGTATTTGTCCTCTTGCTCAGTTGTGCACTGGAGCCTCCCACTCCTCTTTCTATTCTATCCCACTCTTCTATCTATTGCGTTGTCCTGTGAAGAGAGTAGTACAAAGCATTGTATGACCTCTTGAGTTTCTTGGGATTTTTCTAGGATGTGATTTCGCAGAATAAAAATAGACTGACGAACTTCAGAAGAAAGTTATTTGTTTCTGGCCATTTTGAGCCTGTAATCGAACCGACAATTGCTGATGCTCCAGATACTCAACTAATCTAATGAAGGCAGCCAATTTAATTGCAAAAAGTTTTTTCTAATTATTAATTAGCCTTTTAAAATGATAAACTTGGATTAGCACACACCATGCCATTGGACCACAGGACTAATGGTTGGTGATAATGGGCCTATGTAAAGGTATGTAGGTATTCCAATTTAATATATATATATAAAAAAATCTGCCGTTTCCAGCTACAATACTCATTTACAACATTAACAATGTCTGCACTGTATTTCCGATCAATTTGATGTTATTTTAATGGGGGGAAAATTGCTTTTTTAGAAAAAGGACATTGTGACCCTGAACTTTTGAAAGGTAGTGTATGTTGTAACATTGTATCGTTGTATTGATGTCTCAATGGGATATGTACATAATGTCAGCACCAAATCGATGTGCAAGGTTCCAAGGTAGTTGAGGTTAATGTACACTATACATATAGGTTGGAGGTAAGGGGACTAAGCAATAGGATATATAATAAACACTAGCAGTGAGTGTCTGTGTGTGTGTGCGTAGTGCCTTTACACAGGAGCAATGTAGCCATGTGTCAAAAAGACAGATACCTAGCAGCAACCTCAAGGATGTTTGTCTGTGTGTGTGTGTGTGTGTGTGTGTGTGTGTGCGCGTGCATGTGTACTGTCAGTTGCATGTGTGTGTCACTACGTGTCCATGCACACATGTATGTGTACCCAAAAGCACATCTGTAAACAAGCTTTTTACCGCAACACCAATACAAGCAAATATAAGTAAGACTTGAATGCAGAGTATCACTGTCCAATCAATCAATCAAATGTATTTATTAAGCCCTTTTTACATCAGCTGTTGTCACAAAGTGCTTTCACAAAACACCCAGTCTTTGAGGATCAAAACCTTTCGGTTTTTGATTTCTACCTGATGGGTAATGGCATTCAGCTGGTGTCCCAGGCCTGTGTCAGTCACTGGCAAGAAGGAGAAGATGAAAACTCATATTTTTCAGGCCCATCAGTACACAAATTGTACAGCCCTGGGCTACAGGTTTCTTCTGTTTAATGACAATTGAGAACCAATTCTAATTTTCAATGACAACCTGGCCAAAATATTTCAGTTACACAAAGACAAGACAAAGAACCACATGAATAACATAGACATAAAAAGAAAACGAAATGACCCTAAATAAACCAAGATGCATAGAGATAGCTTTAACAATGAAGCAGGTGCTGAATCAGATTGTTTATTTAAATTTGAAGTAAAGAGTGAGGTGTGATGAAATTGTCAAGCTTAAAAAATATTTTGCCATTTCTTCCAGTCAGTGTCGTCTGTGAATTTAAATGAATGACAACAAAAGGAAGAGTAGGCTTTAGGTGACATCTCAAAGTGAGAGATCAATAGTAACCTGGGTTGTGTTAGGAGTAGCAGATGTTATTCCAAAAGGGACTTGTTAAAATGTCTGGCGTTGTGTGTGCCGTGAGGGCCAGTTAACCAGAGTGTGAAGGTCACTGTGATGAGTATTAAAAGGGACGGTTGTTGACAAAACAGATGGGAGTGTGGTAAATTACATCTAATTTACTGTGGAGATTTTTAGTGGCAGGTCTATAGTTGGACATAAAGGGTTTGAGAGGGCCAGACACAGATGAGTAGTTACTAGCTAATGTATGCATTTGTGCATGAGCATACACACTAAAGAGAATGCATCTGGCCAGCTTTCGGCTATGTGTTCCCTCTGTAGATTGAAGTTCCGCTGCTTGGCTTGGCAACTGTGGTTAACCTACTGCAGAGCCAGAAGGAGAGTCTTATACAACCAGATGCTCCATCCATCTCTTCAAACAGAGAAACACATTCAAAGTATCAGCAAATCCTCACAGCAACCTTCCAGCTCTCCTTAGCTAGTGCACAAAGGATGCTGGAACACACAAAGCAGCTGACAACCTCTCTCTGTTGTCGTAATCAGCATATTGCATCTTCAGCTCTGAATAGGCCCCTGTTCAAAGGCACTTTTGATATCTGGCCTCAACACCGAGGAACGTTACACATGACAAACACTGCTTAGAAATGCGATTTCTGGCAATAGCATAAAGGGTTGATGAGAAGCAACACACGGTTTAGTCTCTGAGAAGAGGATAGAGATTATACAGTGACAGGCTGACTATGGAAATTTCTTACTAAAGTATTAGAATAGATAAGTTCCGCAGGATGTGTGTGTGCGCATGTGTGTGTATAAACAGCAATGTGCACGAAAGAAGCACACAGCTTTACCAACCAGAAAATATGTCTGTCCAGAGAAATATTCTACTGTTTACTAGGAGTTCATATTTCAACTGTATTGCCTGTGGGACACAACCAGGCACT
Organism: Esox masquinongy; assembly: GCA_016801175.1. Lineage (NCBI taxonomy): Eukaryota > Metazoa > Chordata > Actinopteri > Esociformes > Esocidae > Esox > Esox masquinongy. The sequence continues at coordinate 17,531 of JACXGI010007937.1, forward strand.
CTGAGCCTTCACTCATTATATAATGACATAAATTGACATGCTTATTATTATAACACTTCAATTCTCCCTCTTCATCAAGCCTTTAGAATGTTCCAGCGAACAACATGTTTCTTTGCAGCCTTTTGAACACAACTTTTAAAAAGCCTGCAGAAAACACAAAGGTTCCTTAAGGGTTTCCCAACCGTCCGCTATGAAACCAGTTTTGTTTTCAGCTAAAAGTATGGTTCCAGAGAGAACACTACATGCATCAAAAGGGCATAACCAAAAAGGCGTTTAAAGGGTTAGCCAACAAGAAAGTCTGAATAACCCTCTTGGAACACTTTCTGTATCTTAACTGTGATTTAAATTAGTCAGTGAAATCTTTATACATTTGTCTGGACTGACAAAATGCTCCCGCAGAGAGCCAGCTTGCTTCTGCGTCCCAATGCGTTGCAAAGCTGCGACACACCCACTCCAATCTGTGCTCCCCCGAGAACTTGACACTGGTTGAAAAGTCCCACTGAAAGTAATTATTTACTCGTGGGAAGAAACATTGTAGCACTCATCATTTGGTATCATTTTGGCAATTAATGGTATGCAGCAGAAAGCATCCCAAAATACTTTACTGGGGTCGATTGCACTCACTATACGCAAGTCGAAAAATCTTCCAAATTTTGTTGAGTCAGTATGCCGACCATCATTTGAACTCTCAGTTGCATGTGTTTAACCTGAGATAATCAGAGCACAAATAATGACATGTTCTTGTGGTAGCAGCTTCCGTGTCACGCTTTTCCAAGGCAAGCAAATATTTCTTATGTTGTAAATAGATCGCAGTTTAAGTCTTTATAAACATATAGAGTCATATGTGCGCTCAAACCGCAGGCGACCTACGCAAACTCAAACAAGTTCAAAGCAAGAAAAACTCCAGTAGGCTATTACGTCAGCCTGGTTCGGAGACAAGATCGGTGCATTTATTGGACACCAACTTCAGCAACACTGTTTCTCTTACCCGTCCGAGATCCAGCTGCTCAGATGAACTAAAACTATGACTACTGATGATAGAAGATACACAAAGAGTGCAGAGAGAACAGAGAGCAAACTTACTTGAAGGTAAGGATGCATAATGGTCTGTATGATTTGTGGCTTGTGTTGTCTGCCATCCTTTTGCCCCAAAAGTCGTTGGTGAAAATGTTACGCAAGCTGGACCCGGGCCGGACGTCTGGGTTGTTGCTGATAGCCCACACATCGTCGTGCACAAACTCCCCGTGCAGAGAGTTGCCGTAGCACAGCGCGCTGAGAGCCAGCAGCACCGCATATCGACCTGCTCCTCTCCCCGCTTCTAACGGGACCGACGACAGGCGGAGCGGGCCAGGGGTCTTCTCTCGTCTGTGCACTGTCATGTCGGCCCTCGTTTTGCAACGAGCCGCTTGGAGCAAGGGGAAACCCGGGGTGAGTTTGGAGCCATTTCCGTTCCGCTAGACAGACAGGTAGCGACTGTGTAACCTACTGTAGGAAGTGGGGATTGATTGAGGAACCGCAGCCAACCAGCAGAGAAGCCTCCTCCTGACGCATGCGCACAACCCGCCACGGTTCTCCCCGAGCCATAGAGATTCATTAGCACCACCTAGGCCCCAGACCGAAAATCAATAGCGCGCGGTGCAGTAATTCAGCCGCCACTGACATAACCTTTATCTTCTGAAGAGGCCAATAATAAACTAATGATTGGCTGCAATGGGCGGTGGTGACGCGCTAATAGAGTGACAGACAAGGACGTGCCTTAGCTGCCTGAACGTTGTGTGGACTATGAGAAAACCCCCTCCACTTTGTGTCCCTGAACACGACCCCACTGACCGCCAGCCTATAATAAAACTAGCATGCAGAATATACAGACATCATAAACGCATATTTACAAGACAGATCATAGCAATAGCTATATGACATAAGCTTGTTTTAAATGTTTTATTGAGATGCATTTAGGTAACCAAACAAGTATAAGCAATTGCGTTAGCTTAAACTACACGTGGAAAGAAATGAACAAAAAATGTAATCATAAAATTTGGATGATGAAATATAAAAGGAAAATCCAGCAGTATATGCTGTATTAAATAGGCATCACTCCCCTATGCAAGCAATAGCCCCACTGCAAATCAGCCTGCATGTTTATGCTACGCTTTTCATATCACAAAAAAAACTCTTAAAGCAGCATGCCGGTATAGTGCAAGCCTGATTGGTCAGAAATAGCAGTTGTGTTGTGTGAAGATCCATCCAGCGGCCACTGCAAACTCACGCCACTCCTGCTGACGCTATCTACAGAAACCTGCATTGCCAAGATGATCACTAATAAAAGGCTACATTCATATGCAGGCTACAAGTGTAGGGCAGCCAGGGAATCAGCCTCTCCCTCTCCCAGAACAGTTGCAGGAACTATTTTCTGATAGCCCAGAGCCATTGTCAAAACCATCCCTGTGATCATGCAATATGAGTAATGGCCAAAATTGCATACCGGTACTTGACTTCGAACTGATATATGTGCGTGTGAGTGTGTCCATCTCATTACACAGCCTGAGGCTTTAATTACAAGGACAACATTTGGTGTCCCTCTTGTGGTCAAATCGACTCATTGCAATTCCTTTCCTGACATTCCAGGCCAACAAAACACCAGTTTGCCTCCAGGGCCAATGCCCATGATACTCTTTATAACATTTCAAGGCCAAGACAACACCTGTTGACAACTATACCAACACCATTACATCTATAGTTGTTTCGCTGCAGTGTTTAATTAGGCTAACCTAATTATGCCTTAGTACTTTAGGCAGAGTGCAACTCATACCTAGGCAGACTTAAATAGGAAACACTCACAAATGAGGATGGGCCAAAGCGAACGCACACTTCTCAAATATCCTCAGCCATTTTTTCTAAGGTTAACTGATTGGATTACAACAATTTAATTGGATTTAATGGGCTCTGCATTGCTCACATGGTAAAGCCAGACACTTGCACAGTCAGTATAACAAAGTATGAAAAAGTATGCACTCACTCCTGTAAACTGTCCGGATAGCAATGTCTAACAAATTATTTAAATGTATTACATTTTAGAATTGTTTTTCAAAAACTGATATAGTAAAAGGTAGACGGCTGGAGGATGCATTCTTTCAAGTGCGTAAGTATTCAAGTCTAGACTGCCTGGTTGTGGAGCATTGCATTGTTATGTGCTTTGGAAGACTCACATCTTGACATTGACTGTTCCAAGTCCAATGCAATGGGAGTTGTTGCGATGAGGCAGGGACATAATATAAAATTGGTTACCGTGGGGAAAGGGGCGGGTAGCTAGGTTGGACAACCAAACAACCCAGTAATAGTAAGCACATTTGACTCAATAGGCACTTTTTTATAGCACAGATGGTTGGTACATCTCCAAGAGGATTTTCATGTGTCAGAGGGTCATTGCCGTTGTAGGGCAGTCAACCAGTGGAGGAAGCAAGCTGTTAGCAGCACACTGAAACTGATTTAATGTCTGTCTATGTTCAAATGTCTCTGTGTCTGTCTGTGCAGGACAGACAGTGTGTTTTGTGTCCTGTGTTTGTACAAGTGGCAGACAACCTTGACAGACTGGGCCATGGGTAGGAAGTTTTTTCTGCTATGTTTCTATCACCAGCTGCAGAAAAGTAGAACATGAGGCTTCTGGACAGGGCTGAGCTGTACGCTACAAAGAAAGCTGCAGTTAAGGATAAGCACAGAGAAACCAGACTGAATAATGTTTTATTTAAACAGTGAAGAGGACCATCCATAGACCAACTATCCATCATTCAGAGTTTTGTCAGCTGATCTAATACATACAGAAGTGTCAATCTGGTTTGTCATCCTTCTCTCCTTCCCCCCTCTCCCATTCTGTTACCTTTTTCCCCTCCTTCCAGATTCTTGACAGCACTCTCTCCTCTTCCCTGTCTCCCTCTCTGCCCGGTCTCCCTCTGTCTCTCTCTACTCTTTCACTATTCAGTCACTCTTTTTCCTCTCCCTCTTACTGTGGTGATAGAACAGTGCCAGTACATTTGTATTCACAGCATACAACTCACAAATGTGAACCATGATTCGTAAACATACAACACACAACCCACAAATGTACACCTTGATATATGCAGCATAAACCTAACCAATGCATATCCTGAATAAATGTAGGCACAAACATAATTAGCTATCCACAAACAGACTTGACTAATATTTGTAATCCAATATTTTTGAAAATGCACAAAGGTTTGCAAAGCAACAGCTTCCATCCGACCTGTCAAATCTGCATTTCTGGATCAACTTCTGTGTAAGGATTTGTTGCCATTTGTACTTGCTTTTCTGTGGAGAAACAATCCAAACGTGCACACATTTTCTTCAACTACAATACTTTGGTGTCTTTCAGTCATTCACGTAATGCAAAGTGATGACATTATCATTTCAATTGGCATAGTTCTCTAGCAGGGAGATTTTTGTCAGTTAATTAGCTTCAGTATTTGAAAAATAGGTTGTTGTGCTGATCTTACTAAGGAAGAAGGGTTGCATCACTGATGGTTATTCTGTGAAGGTAACAACAAACTGTTGTCTGCTCCCGCAGATATGCTAGCAAATTGTTGTTGTTGTTAATTTGTCTTAATTTTAATGTTTTAACCAACTTTCCTAACAATAATGTCTTAACACTAGCTAGCTAATGTACACTGTTACTCTCCAACTAAATCACAAAAATACTACTGAGTTTCTTTATTCCAGCAAGGTAGCAACCTGACTTTACATAGCTACAGTATAGTGAAATCAAACAGTAAACTGTGTGCACAATTATTAGGCAAATCGTATTCCTCCGGATTTTTGCACAATTATTAAGTGTGCACAATTATTAGGCAACAATTAGTGTGCAGAATTATTAGGCAACTAAATTACTAAAATAATTTCTCCAACTCACTTGTTTATTCTCAATTTTTAGGGTGCAACAAATAAGTAACACAAAATGAAAATTAAATAACATTTCTGGCCTTTCAAAAATATTCAGTGACCGATATAGCCACATTTTTCAATAACTGCCATGAGCCTTCCATCCATGAAGTCTGTCAGTTTCTTGATCTGTTCACAATCAACTTTCGCTGAAGCAGCAACCACAGCCTCCAAAATGCTGTTCAAAGAGGTGTATTGTCTTCCCTGACTGTAAATCTCATGTTTGAGAAGGGTCCACAAGTTCTAAATAGGATTTAAGTCAGGTAAAGAAGGGGGCCAGGTCATTATTCAAGCATCTTTGAGGCCTTTGCTTGCTAGCCAAGAAGTAGAGTACTTGGATGCATGTGATGGGGCATTGTCCTGCATAAAGAACATGGCCTTCTTGAATGCTGAGGACTTCTTCCTGTACCACTGCCTGAAGAAAGTATCTTCCAGAAACTGGCAGTCGGTATGGGAGTTGAGTTGGACTATTTTTTGGACCTTTTCAACGTGAAAAGGTCCAACTACCTCATCCTTAATGATAGCAGCCCATACCAGTACTCCTCCTCCACCTTGCTGGTGCCTGACTCGAAGTGATGCCCTGTGTCCATTAGTGATGGCCACAGGCCCATCCATTTGGTCCATCAAGAGTCACTCTCATTTCATCTGTCCATAAAACCTTCAAAAAATCTGCCTTCAGGTATTTCTTTGCCCAATCTATACGCTTCAATGTGTGAATCTTATTCAGTGGTGGTCTTCTTTCAGACTTCTTGACCTTGGCCATGTCTCTGAGCACTTCTGGACACTCCAGGTAGGTTGCAATTCTGGAATATGGTGGCACTGGAGGATAATGTGTTCCTGGTTGCTTCACGTTTAATTCTTCTCAAGTCTTTTGCAGTTAATTTGCGTCTTTTCTTCTCCATACATTTTTTGCACCCCAGTTGACTATTTGCAACAAAACGTTTGAGTGTCCGGTGGTCAAGCCTCAATAGTTTAGCTATTTCAAGAGTGTTGCATCTGTCTGAAAGGCATTTTACAATTTATGACTTTTCAGTGTTAGTTAAATCTCTTTTTTGGTCCATTTACCTGAGGTCATGAAGCTGCCTAATAGTTATGCACACCTTGATATAAGGTGTTATTTACTGTTGCCACTCCCGCCCTCATTACACAAATACATATCACCTGAAAATGATTCAATCCAATGAGCATTCAAGTTTAGATGGTTTGGAGTTGGAAATTTTGCAAAGAAATAATAATACAATCAGAATACTCACTTGCCTAATAATTGTGCACGCATTGTATTTGGACAGCGACACGTTCTCATATAAGACTGAATTTAATTAAGTAACAGAGGTACCCCAGATCTGGGGTGCTTACATTCAGGAGGTTAAATGGTATTTTCCAATACCATTTAACTGTATTTTGTTTCAGGAATAAAATTGTTTGATAACATACAACTGAAATATATTAATTTGAAGACTGAAGTGCCTCTAAAAATAGTTTTAAATGTTTTGGTTACGGTCAAAAATGAGACACTAGTGGTTTAGAAAGCTGCTGGGTGGAGTTATAATACAGACACATGCATACATACACATGCACAGTCATACTCACTATGCCTGCCATGGTCAGTTTTTCTTTGAGTAGCCATTGCTTGGTTATATGTGATACAGTAGAGGTCCATCATTAGGAGGTTGATGGTTGAGAATGCTGCTTATTGCAGTTACAATATAGTTGATCTGAGCTCTACATTTTACAAGTGAAACAGGCCTCCCTTTTGCACATGTTTATACAGGATTACCATTTATGCATTTTCCATAGATTCAACATATTACACAAATGTGAACATGCTGTGTAAGGTACATTGTGTGGTGGACCTGTGAGCAACAACTTCAGTGTCAGCTGAACTGTTCTGAAGGTCTTTTGCCGAGACCTGTGGGTTCTGCTGTTTAGATCTGACCAGTTTTCATACAAATCATTGTAATGATTTCTCCTTCCTTTGACTTGCACTGTTCAATTTAACAGCATTGTTCTAGAAAGTTGAAACTGGTAATTGGAAGTGTTGAAGTTTCTATAGCCTGTTGCAGAAAGGTGGCAAGTTTCAATTTGCATCATGTAGAGGTCAGGTCAACATCTGTTTACAGAAATTTTAATTTTTCCGGGGGTGCCTGGAACAAGCAAATTTTTAATTCGAGAGTAATGACGTGATTATGGACTTAAAACATTGTTGGGAGGAATATAATTGTTACATGTCTTGGAATTGATTATCTGAGGTCTAATTTAACCCTTATCCTAAAAGTTGATTCAATAACATAAATTACAAGTAGAACAAGTCTAAAAGAGCACAACAGACATTACTGAAAGCCAATTAATGTAGTCCAAAAGCAGGACGTTAATGGCATCACCTAAAAATACAAAATTAAATCATATGCCAGTTAGACAATTAAACATTTAAAACATTACATTCCAACACTGACAAAACTGAACTGTTTCTTTATGTACTGTGTATTCAGGTTTGCCCAGATTCTGTAGGCTTTGGTTTCATCCCATCATGTTGTATGGCCAAGTGAACACTTCCAAAACACTGTCCAGTGTACTCTTGCTAAACAACTGATGTTTCTTGTCTCTTTGTCTTGTCAAACTATATTGTGTTTTCTGGATCTTGTCATTTTTGTTGTGTGGAAACCAGCATTAGCTGATGGTTTAAAGACAGCTAATAGGTATCCTCAACAACAAAAAAAATGGTAACACTATTTGAAGGGGTGTGCATAAGAGTGACATGACATTGTAATGATATTGTCATAGCCATGACATGACACATGAAGGAATAATTATGAGGGTTTATGAATTAGGTGTCATTCGGTTGATTATGTCATTTTTTATGGAAGGTTGACATTGTTTGGAATGTCTTTGTTATGACAACTTGACATTAACTGAGTCAACACAACTTGTCATTGTCTTTGTTATGACAACTTGACATTAACTAAGACAAAATATCCTGTCAATATCTTTGTTATGACAACTTGACATTAACCACAACAAGATTAGATTAGATTCAACTTTATTGTAATTGAACAATACAGTACAATGAAATTGAAGGAGTAGGGTAGCATGTGCAACTGAAATGCAGGGATAGCAGCAATGAGGTTCCTGAGGTAGACACATACCTGTAACAACTGAAAACTTCAGACTTTACAAGGCAGTGTCAGAGTCCAGTAGTACAAAGGGTGGATATGGTTAGTGATGGGTCACCTAGTTCAGCAGGGTTACAGCAGATGGAAAGAAAGTTTTCCTGAGCCTGCTGGTGCGGGAATGAAGAGACCTGTACCACCGGCCTAATGGAAGGAGGGCAAACAGTTTGTGGCATGGATGTGAAGGGTCCCTGATGATGCCGCACACCCTGTGCAGACACCGCTTGTGCTGGAGGTCTACGATGGCCGGGAGCTGGGTACCAGTGATGTGCTGGGCGGTTTCCACCACCCATTGCAGGGCCTTCCAGTCGACTACGGAGCAACCGCCAAACCATGCTGTGGCGCAGTTAGTCAGAAACATAACCTGTCATAAACATGTCATAGCAGGCCTGATTGTCAAACTTGAAGAAACTATTTAGCTTTATGTGTTAGCATTAAATACAACTGTCATGTGTGGTTGGTTTTGACATTGGTTGTCATGAGACCATTATAATTGTGTCATGAATACAGTGGTACAATTTGGACTAGTCAAAGATGTCATGAAGTATTTTAACACTGTTAAAAGCTTTCGTAACATTATCATGAATATTATTCTTGACCTCAATGTAAAGTGGTACAATTTGGACTTGGCATAAAGATGTCATTAAGTTTGTCAAATACAGTCATAAGGATGTAATTAAATCTGTCAAATGCTTTTAAATACCTTAACAAAAGCAAGAAATTTCCTTTATTGTATTTGCACAACAAATGTTTCCTAAAAAAAAAAACTACTTTCAACAATCCTACTTTGGTAACACTTTCCGATAAGTGTACATGAACAACCATTAACAAATGCAGTAGTTACCTTGAATGAACATTGATCAACAATGGTGAACAAGACATGAACAAACAGTTAACAATGATAACCCTTACTTGATTAATGGTTTACAAATGCATTAAATAACAGTGTGTAGTGTCATTTGTTCATGTTGACACAGGACATAATCTCATGCCGTTTTTTGCAAGAACACTGTTTGTACTGTAATTTTCACTCTTATGCACACCCCTTCAAATAAAATGTTACCAAAAAAATTAACAGAGAAGCTCAAAATTATCACTAAGTCCTCTTTTCTCTATTTCATCCATGAATATTTCAGTGTCTTCAAAATTATTAAACAAAAACATGAATGAGGAGAGAGCTTCTTGTTCTTCCTCTAGAGTTGAGGCCTCTCTGAGCATCTGCACAGCACCCTGTATTACCTCATCATTCAGGGGTGAGAACTTGTACCCGGTCTCAAAAAAGGCCCGTGTTGGCATTTACCTAGGCAACAGCATCACAAAGGTCAACAATGCATCTTGGCAACTGAAATTAAAGATCACAACAATCACATAGAAGTAGAGGTGTACAAAGTACAAAGTAAAAGTATTCAACTGTGTTCGGCTGTGTTCACCACTTTAGGGAAGTATCTAATTAAGATCTAAGTAACCAGGTAAAGGGAGCTCAAAACTAACCAGTGATCAATAAAATAAAAAGGTGTAAATGATCAATTAAGGTCATTGGTTAGTTATGAAGTCTGTTTAGGTAATTTAGCTCATCCTTAGCAACTTCCCAAAACTGGTGAACACAGCCAAATACTTCCCCTTTTTACACCACTGCATAGAAGATGGCCATGGCAAATTATTATTTTGATTACATTTCTAAATGATGACAACATAGTGTATATGAAGCTAAAAAATAAATGGATCTTGCCTGCTTGCATATAGTGACAGTTGCATCATGCATCTTTAGTTAGTTATAATGTACCCTAATTGACTAGAGCTGGCTAACAAGTAACCTACCTCGTCGCGTAGCTAGCCATCTTTAAACGTAGCTATAAGGGTTGTCGTGTTTTCTGTTTTCAAGCTATTCGAATCTCAGATTCAAAGAATTTAGTAGATAAGCGATCTTAGCGAACACGTTAACTATCCCTAAATATATAGGTAGAGGTTGTCATATGGAAGCACTTACCGAAATCTTCGTCATTGACCCTGTAATTCTTCCTTCATAAACGCATGCACTAAATCAAAAACACCACACCAATGGAAACCGTCAATGGGCGTAACTTAATATTAAGGAACTCCCATATTAAGTTACGCCCCCGACTTGCGGTCTGCAGATATAGACTCCTCACCACACTACTACCACTTTGAGGAACGTAAACAAAAAACACGTGTGAAGGAGCGCATGTTATAAAAACAACTTAAAACGGTATACTTTTTTAAAATGTCATGGTATATCATCATATGTAAAAAGTTTAGATTGGAATTTTAAAATGGGGGTTAATTGAATACACACACAAGTATTCGAATACTAAATAAATTTCGGGTATTCGAATATTCGACTGTCCGTGCCCATCCTTAGTGTGAACCATGAAAGGTGCTGTCTTATTTTCTGGATAAAAACCTCACGTCCAAGTATTATTATTCAGACTGTGAATCTGAAGGAAAATGAAGACTAAAGAGCATTCTACGGAAGATAGAAAACTTGTAATCATCCAGAACAAGGTAGAGCAACAACTGCAATTCATGACCTACAGAGACACAAAAATGTAATGAAAAATGAGAAAAACATTCCAACCAACTGCGTTAGAAATGTAATTACAGCAAGTGAGCACAGTTGTTAATTTGTCCTCTCAAGCTACATCAAGGCCGAGGGGACAGTTTTTGTCAATTGGATCGGCACTTTAAGTTGGCAATCAAAACTGCTTCCGCTTTAAATGAGGACTGCCTCGAGGGAAGGTGATGAGAGCAGCTGCTTAGGTGGTGTTTACTTTGATTTTCTACTGGGCTGGAGTGTAATCACAAAGAAACATCTTATTTCAACTCTGTGACAAAAGAAAACAAAAACGTTGCCCTGAAAAACAAAGTACTTGAAACAAATTGCCATATCTGTTTTTGTTTTCTTTACATAAGCTTTTAAATCAATAATTCTGGCCTTCTGTCAGCATTCAGAATGTATTGTGCATTCACCAGCCGCTGCAATGTTCAGCTGGGTTACATTCCAATGGGAGACTGAGCTTGTCGAACGTATCTTTCTGTTAAAGAAAAACAGTTTGCCTAGATGTTTAAAGTCGAGTCTGGTTCTTGCTAATTTTTATTGTCTCTTTCTCCCTCTACGCAATGACCTAGAGTTTTACTGTGCAATTCAGTGGCTGATTGCCATTATAACACACTGGATGGCCCTTATGACATTGCCAGGCCCATTGCAACAGGGACACCTTTATTACATATCATAAGTGGTACTTGAGGGTGAATAGCCCATTAGTAGTTGGTGAGTGCTACTACTCAGGTATGAGGAGCTTTGGGGTGGAGTCGCCGGACTAAACTCCAAAAGGATACATTAGAATAGTGCAAGGCAAAGTGACACATGACTCATAATATACAATCTGATTGGTTGACTACCAAATACAATGAACGGTTTCAGCAGTGTTACAAAGCAGCCAAGACCTCCATTAGAAATCACATGATTTATATAGCTGGAGAGCACTTGAACCGTTGAACCTATAGTTTAATTTCAACACACGACCTACCACCTGTGTCGCACAAGTTAATTCCACTTAGCTGAGCTTGCTGCCCACTCACACAGCATTTAGTAGGCTTAAATACTGAATGCATTCCAAATTACAAATGACCTCACCTTCCCTCCCCTCCACTCCACTCCACTCCCCTCCACTCCACTCTCTTGTCCACACTTCACCCCCCGGTAGAGTCTTGTTTTTCTGCATGAGTTAGAAAAACCTGGCTTGTTTTTCTAACTCATGCAGTGTGGGTAGATCTGGAGTCAGTGTTGCCAGTTTGTATCTCTGTTTGAGCTTCACTGCTGTAATGGGTGTGACCTGGATGCGCACACACACACGCACAAGCAAGATCTGCAGCACACAAAAACACAATTCCCCTGAACTTTGTCTTCACCTATTCTTCAATCCAGGTTAGTGGGTCAGTGATTTTTACAGAGACACAAACGGCAAAGAGAGCAATAATCCTTACTGTAGCTAATTCGTTGAATTTTTAGTATCTTTAATAAAATTGTCATTTGGCCACTGACTTGCTGTGAGTTTTCTCTATGTGGAACTCTGCCCTTATTTGTCTTTATTCTCCATTCCTTTATTCAACGCCTAGGATTATATGAAGATAGACTGAATGGACTGGAATAATCAGACTTGAATGGGGACTGTAATTCTATTCATTTTATTTATACGCATTGCTTTTAATAGTATCTGTTACAAAAAAAATCCAGAATAAACATGCCCAGAACCCTCATTCAACCCCATCCCCCCATTTTTTAGTTTTTAAATATATATTTTTGGATTAGCTTTGTCCACCACTGTATGTAATTCATCTTTACGGTCTTGACTTGATAGATTACGGTCATATGAACTTCAGAAAATCACATACTACTTTCCCAAGAGAGGCTCTCATCCCCTCAGTACTGCAATGTGAAGAGCAAGTTACTTATTGACAACAAATAACATGACTCAAGTTTCTGTGGTTAGTCTAACAAAAAGATAGGACGTATGATAAAGTATGAAGTATGTTTATCGCCACACCTGCGTTAGGTATGGATTTATTGGTAGTTTTTGTTTCTTTGGTAATATTATCAATAGTATGTGTGGATTTTTCAAAACTCTTGGTCCAAGACTCAGGGAAGCCGACAGGAATGACAGGGCCCGGGATAGAATTTATCGCTTATGACCCAAACCATGGGCCAAAAAATATATTAATAGTAATTATATTACTGTCCAAAAAACAGGTCATAAATGTTTTATTGTTTAATGTTTTAATTCATAACTAGGCCACATTCAAATCCCTTAGTTTTCAACACAGGTAATTTATTATGGCACATCTTTTCAATTCATAACCTACTCAGTCCAATCAGCCATTACTTAACTGCTACACATATTTAGACGTTCCCTATTAGATTTGTCCTTCCATCTCTGTGCTCATAGTTTTGATTTCATGGTGGCAATTTTTTAGCCAGATAGCTACAGTACTGTAGTTAGAAAAATGTATTGGTTAAATTTGAACATTTTTTAAGCTGCATTATGTAGGATTTTTTCAGTAAAAAAACAATTACAGCATTTTGCAATTACTCACCCGTCAGAAAGCGGTTCCCCACCAATGCCCGCTAGAGAATCCCGTTCCGAATAAAAATATGAAAAATAGAATTACCTGTTCCAAAAAAAGCACTAACTCAGAGTTCAACGACGTTCTTCTTAGCCTTGCTAACGTTATCTTAGTGTTCCCGGTAGCTAGCTACACCGAGTTGGTCTAAGTCTTCTTTTCGCTTTGCCATTTTCGTAGTGTATGCTGTAGTAGACAAGGACGGAACTGACTGTCGTCCTGGTCTCTAGCTGCCATTATAGTTTCTTCCAGTAAGCAAACTTCGCTCCTCACGGCACACTTATGCTATATATAATATCATCCAGGTTAAATGCGTGTTCACAAAATAAGCCAAGGAGGAAAGCCTGCCTTGCAGAAGGCGATTGGCTGGAAACGGATTGGCTGGGAAGTTGCAGTGTGCTCCAAAAATGATAAAATGACATTGCACTGTTGCTTTTTTTTACTGAATAAATCCTATCTAGTGCAGCTTTAACAAAGTTATGTTGGCGCAGGTGTTTAGGATATTACCCTGATTGGCTGTTGGTGTTAGGGTATCACTCTGGCTTTAGGTGTTAGGGTATCATTGATTGGCTGTTGGTAGAACAAATCATTTTTACAGAAAAGGTTTAATCATAATGCTGTATAAACAAGAAACCAGGCAAGCCAAGTTCAGTCGGTCCGCAATAGAAAGTGTGGATCGTGGCTGCCCTCTCGAGATTCAAACCCACTTCGCCCACGTGAAAGGCTGTGTCTTTAACCACTACGCCACAGAGCTCACCATTTCCTGGGTGTCAGTATAGCATGCCGGGTATCAGTATAGCATATTGACATTATATAATATTGTCATGCATTAACATCACGTCAAGTTTGAATATTTCGTTAGACACCATTAACCATTGTGTTAAACGGAGTAACGTTTCTTATTAAGTTTACCTCCACCACAAATAGTATCTATGAACTGCATTACTTTTACCACTGGCCGTTTTAAAAGCTTATTAGCCAGTAATATGTCGCTAGACGCCATTACGCATTGTGTTAAACTTTGTAACGTTTCTTATTAATTTTACCACCACCCCAAATAGCATTTATTAACTGTATGGCTTTTGCCACTGGCTGTTTTAACAGCTTATTAGCCATTTGTGAATGACATTGATACAATAACTACTGTATCAATATAAGTGAGGATAACAGACTTTTACGTCAAGTGAAAAGTCGAGAGAATCGTGTAGCCAGCAAAGTGTTTGACTATCCTGAAGAAATCCTAAGACATAATTCGAAATTCCACCAGAAATAGTTGCAATAACAGTAAACTAGTGATGGCCGTTCTTCTAGCAGCAGGATATTATGCTAGCAGCACTAACTCAGATTTTCTTTTTCAAAATAAAAGCCATCATTGAACTATATAATGCGATATAGTTAACAATCTAGTCTGTCATTTTATGTTTAATGTCTGTTCCAATGTTGTTCTTGTCTGTTGTTTTTTTACATACTAGATTGTTAACTATATGGCCTTATACATTTTAATTATGGCTTGTATTGTGATAATGAAAATCTGAGTGCATAATAGCATAATATCCTGTTGCTAAAATAATGCTAATGAAGCCTCGTTTGGCCATCACTACAGTAAATAGTTTCATTTTAGGCCTCCCGTAGCTACAGAAGGTTGTAGCCAGCGAAGTTTTTGTCTATTCTGAACAAATCCTTTTTTACCACTGGCCGTTTTAACAGCTAATTAGCCATTCGTGAATGACATTGAGTATCTATCAAATATAGGTGACGATAACTGACTTTTGTCAAGTGAAAAGACGAGAGAATCGTGTAGGCAGCGAAGTGTTTGTCTATCCTGAACAAATCCTAATATCCACAAGAACTGTTTTATTTTAGGCTTCCTATTACGTAGCTACATAAGTTTATAGCCAGCAAAGTTTTTGTTTGTCCTGAACCTCAGGCTTAATGTGTTTAGACTGTTACAGGAGTCAAACGTGGGACCTGTTGATTCGTAGCCCGCGTCTCTAACCACTACACTATTTAACAAGGAGTAGTCAGTCAGTCAGTCAGGGACGGATGGACTCACTCACTCACTCAGTAAGAGACATTCGCTTTTCTAGGCCGACTCCGCTTACACGGTCCGGGAAAAAAAACAGCAAAGAGTAAAAAAACATGAATCTCTTCATCAATGCAATTCTTCTGTTTAATAACTGTTAACCTTCTCGATAGTACTGAATACTATCATTGACTGACAAATTAATTATATTTAAGCCAACCAAATGCCCAACCCCCCCAGGCCTAGGCCCAGGACAAGGTTCACGTATGTCCCCCTCGTCTGCTTCACTGCCAAGACCCGTAAACAACTTTCATGACAAGATCACTGATCAATGTAAATTACACTGATTATGTTGGTTAAGTATCCAAAACACAACATGGAGCAATCCTCTCAATTTAATAATTGTAACAACTAGGAGTGGGACGATATGAGAATTTCATTCCTGGCCAAAATTATCCCGATTTACGATTTGGTTTCTAGCTCAAAACGGCTGATCAAATATTCTTCTGTTACATAAATATTGTTCTTGTGCATTTAAAAAGCCATTACAATAAAATAATATCAAAGAAGGTTTTTAGGTAATCCTTCAAATTACAGCCCGTTACTTACAGGTTAGTTCCCACGTAACTACGTAGTAACAAGAATGTAAGTACGGTGTTACGTGTACTTATATGAACGAAGAACGATACTACTCCAAAACTACTTAAACAGACAGGTGATAAAAAAGCTATTTTGAAAGTATATAATTGTCATTCTTATTTGTGGTTATGAATTTGCCATTTAAATATGACTTGACTAATTATTTTATTGCATGTTCGCTCGCAGACTTAAGGATTTAAGAGAAAAGAAAGATGATGCGCATTTCTCCACTTTGCCCAACTTTTCACACAACACATGCTTTGGGCAATCGGTTCTTGCCAAACCAAAAGCCGCTTTGACATCAATCACAAATGTATGAATTGATTACAGTGGATATAAAAAGTCTACACACCCCTGTTAAAATGCCAGGTTCTTGTGATGTAAAAGAATGAGACAAAGATAGAGAGTTTTTTCCACCTTTAATGTGACCTATAATGTGAACAATTCAATTGAAAAACAAACTGAAATCTTTGAGGGTAAAAAATAAAAAACTCACAATAACCTGGTTGCATAAGTGTGCACACCCTTAAACTAATACTTTGTTGAAGTACCTTTTGATTTTATTACAGCACTCAGTCTTTTTGGGTAGGAGTCTATTAGCATGGCACATCTTGACGTGGCAATATTTGCCCACTCTTCTTTGCAAAAGCGCTCCAAATCTGTCAGATTGTGAAGACATCTCCTGTGCACAGCCCTCTTCAGATCACCCCACATATGTTCAATTGAATTCAGGTCTGGGCTCTGGCTGGGTCATTCCAAAACGTTAATCTTCTTCTGGTGAAGCCATGCTTTTATGGATTTGAATGTGTGCTTTGGGTCGTTGTCGTGCTGAAAGGTGAACTTCCTCTTCATCTTCAGCTTTCTAACGGACGCCTGAAGGTTTTGTGCCAAAATTGCCTGGTATTTGGAACTGTTCATAATTCCCTCCACCCTGACTAAGGCCCCGGTTCCAGCTGAAGAAAAACAGACCCAAAGCATGATGCTGCCACCACCATGCTTCACTGTGGGTATGGTGTACTTTGGGTGATGTGCAGTGTTGTTTTTGCGCCAAACATACCTTTTGGAATTATGGCCAAAAAGTTTAATCAGACCATAACACATTTTCCCACATGCTTTTGGGGGATTTGATGTTTGTTTTTGCAAACTTCAGCCGGGCTTGGATGTTTTTTTTTGTAAGAAAAGGCTTCCGTCTTGCCACCCTACCCCATAGCCCATTCATATGAAGAATATGGGAGATTGTTGTCACATGTAGCACACAGCCAGTACTTGCCAGAAATTGCTGCAGTTCCTTTAATGTTGCTGTAGGCCTCTTGGAAGCCTCCCTGACCAGTTTTCTTCTTGTTTTTTCATCAATTTTGGAGGGACATCCAGTTCTTGGTAATGTCTCTGTTGTGCCATATTTTCTCCACTTGATGATGACTGTCTTCACTGTGTTCCATGGTATATCTAATGCTTTGGAAATTCTTTTGTACCCTTCTCCTGACTGATATCTTTCAACAATGAGATCCCTCTGATGCTTTGGAAGCTCTCTGCGGAACATGGCTTTTGCACTGAGATGCAACTGAGAAAATGTCAGGAAAATCCTACTAGAACATCTGAACATCTTATTTGTGATTAATCAGAGTCACTTTAAATGATGGCAGGTGTGTAATGACTTCTATTTAACATTAGTTTGAATGTGATTGGTTAATTCTGAACACAGCCACATCCCCAGTTATAAGAGGGTGTGCACACTTATGCAACCAGATTATTGTAAGGTTTTTATTTTTCATTTTTCCCCCTCGAAGATTTCAGTTTGTTTTTCAATTGAATTGTTCACATTATAGGTCACATTAAAAGTGGAAAAAGTTCTGACATGATTTATCTTT
>JACXGI010007938.1:8021-18265 GCA_016801175.1 Esox masquinongy
CCAGTCACACCCCCAGTCCTAACACCAGTCACACCCCCAGTCCCAGCTTCAGCCATCCTGTGTCTTCCTCCCAGCAGACGTGCTCTATCTAGCCCATCATTTTCAAACTGCTCTTTTGATAAACCACAATGCAGACATTTATTTCCATCCTTCAGATCATCTCCAGACTGATAGGACTGCTCTCATTTCATATCTCTTCTCCTATCCGTATTCATGTTTGAAGGCGGATGGTTCGCCCAGATAACATCTCCAGTGTACTGGCTGACGATAGCTCACTCTTCACTGCATGGGCTTTTTACATCCACCATCAGCCTTTCATCTGCACTGAGATCTGGGGGAGCGTCAGCATTGGGAATACAACTGGATTTGAATTGAATGTGAAGATAACGCAGTTAAGATTATTAACTGTAAATAGGCTTCAGTTGGCTTTATTTTTGGGGGGAGTTTATTTTGATTAGCAAATGGGAGCATTTGGGAACAAGTTGAATGAAGATTACTATGCCACAACACGGTTCAGGTTTAATGCCTCTGTTGAAAATGAACTGAACTGTGTCAGTTGTGTGTGTCACTGTGGCCCGATGTGCTGAAGGTTTTAAGGTCAATTTTTTAGGTCAAATTGTGTATAGAGTCTATAGAGTCTGAGGCACTGACTGGACTATCCCACTCTCCCACCTCCTAATCACCCATAAGAAGTCAGGACGAGTTTAATACTTGCTTGCTCTTTTTTTAGCAGGATGTGTTATCAGCCATGTTTTTAGTCTCAATCAATCAATCAGTCCATCAAATTTATTTATAAAGCCCTTTTTACATCAGCAGTTGTCACAAAGTGTTTTTACTAAACACCCAGCCTGAAACCCCTAGGAGCAAGCAAAAACCTAGAGAGGAACCAGGCTCGGACGGGTGACCAGTCCTCTTCTGGCTGTGCCGGGTGAACATTTTAAGAGCAAGTTATAATAATTAATGAATGTATGTGGGCTGTGTCCAAAGTCTATAAAACTTTTTTCAAGTCAGAAGCATGACCACATGGACAAGGACAGGGACAACCGGGGGGTGGTCAGCAGAGTGGCAGCTGGAATCGTCAGGTTCCAATGATGAGGACTTTGGACAGGGACCACAACAAGACTTTCGAGCCTTGTACTCCGGAGGTGTGGGCCAAGACCTCATGTCCTCCTAAGTTTAAACGGAGCATGAGAGAAGGAACATTTAGAGAGTGCATTCCTTAGAACTACAAGGATTTACAGTGGAGAAGGAGAACTGACCCTACTCCCCCGGCACAATAATATAGCAACGTAAAATCTTGGGGCTGAGACAGGGGGGTCCAGTGACACTGTGGCCCTAACCGAGGGTAACCCCAGACAGGGCCCAACAGACAGGAAGTTAATCCACCCACATTGCCAAGCATCAACCAAAGGG
This sequence comes from Esox masquinongy, assembly GCA_016801175.1. NCBI lineage: Eukaryota > Metazoa > Chordata > Actinopteri > Esociformes > Esocidae > Esox > Esox masquinongy. The sequence goes on from JACXGI010007938.1 coordinate 9,435, forward strand.
ACACCAACCAACCGCAACCACCCTGAATGAGCAAAGTTCACTCGAATTGCACGATGGGCGCAATGGAGAGACCACAGCAAGCCAGTGACTCCGCCCCCGAATGGCATTGGAGAAAGGGCATCCCAGTGGTGATGAGAGCCCACCTGGCAAGACAGCAAGGGGGACAGTATCAAGCCTTTCCATTCACCTTCACACCCCTGGGCCAGACTACACTTAATCATAGACCATGCTGTAGAGATGAGTCTTTAGTAAACACTTGAAGGTTTGCACTGAGTCTGCATCTCTAACCTTAATTGGCAGATCATTCCACAGTAGTGGAGCTCTATGAGAGAAAGCCCTCCCTCCGAATGTTTGTTTAGAAATTCTAGGTACAAATATGCTGCGTTTCCACTGGTGATTTACCCCGGTACCAGGGCTACACTGGTGATTTATGCTAATGTTGGCTCCAGACTTTTCTGTTTCCACTATACATTTGGTACCAAGGACTTAAGGAGGGGCTCGGGTGGGGAGGGAGGAGTAAACTATCAACGCAATTTAGTTATCCGGTTACAAAAAATAATTTCTGGTAGTAAAATAAAATAAACAGTAACGCCATGCTCAGTTTGTTTACAAACGGAGTTTGAACTTAAACAATACGGAGTTTGAACATAATAAAACTAACTTCTTCCTCAAACTACTGCAACCGGCTCCTTCTCCACCTACACTTGTAACACTGCAACTGTAAACCAGTGTATTCATTATTTGGTTTGATAAATATTTTGTCAAAACTATCTACCTTTAATAGAAGGATTTGGGAGAATTCTGAGGTAATTTTGCGTTGTTATATGTTCTGCAGGCTACGTCTCAGTCTCAGCGCTCCGATTTTCTATTGAGTCAATGTTATCGTACCACATTCGATCGTTCCAACTCTTTCCGCTCTGAGTCTTAGCTTCCCTGTACTGTTGCTTAATTTTCTTTATTTTTTCAGGGATCTGTTTGTTAGATCAGATGAAAATCATTTCGAGAAGCTTAAAGACTAAACAAATGATACACATCGCTATTCGAATAGCACAACATGCAGTGTTTTCTATTGAGTCAATGACATCGTACCACCTTCGGTCGTTCCAACTCTTTCCGTTGTGAGTTTTTGCTGCCCTGTACTATTGCTTTATTTTCTTTATTTTATCAGGGGTCTGTTTGTTAGATCGGATGAAAACCATTACGAGAAGCCTAAAGACTAAGCAAATGATAGGCTACACATCGCCATTTGAATAGAACAACATGCCGCGTTTTCACAACACGTAACGCGTCAATCCGCAAACCCCGCCCGAAGTCCTAAAGGGCTTGGCACCAAGTGAGAGCCGGGCTACTCGGCCACGGCCTAGTGGCTGACTGGTCCTGTCCCATGTCATTGGAAACAGAAAAAAATCAGGACTTTAGGGTAAAACACCAGTGTTTGGCACCAGTGGAAACGCGGCAATAGAAGGCCTGCATCTTGCGGTCTTAGGTTAAGTGTAGGTATGTATGGCTGGGTCATTTCAGCGATATAAGTAGGAGCAAGTCCATGTATTGCTTTATAGGTTAACAATAAAACCTTAAAATCAACCTTAATATCAACCCTAGCCCTAACAGGCAGCCAGTGAAAAGAGGCTCATTCGTAATAGAGTCACTATTTCAGTTTGGATTTAAGAGTCACTACTCCAGTTTGGATTTAAGAGTCACTACTCCAGTTCGGATTTAAGAGTCACTATTCCAGTTCGGATTTAAGAGTCACTGTTCCATTTCGGATATAAGAGTCACTATTCCAGTTCGGATTTAAGAGTCACTATTCCAGTTCGGATTTAAGAATCACTATTCCAGTTCGGATTTAAGAGTCACTACTCCAGTTTGGTAGAGAGGAATGAGCAGGGGGGTGCCACCGGTACAAGGGTAGCCGAGTTGGGTCGGGCCAAGCGGTAGCGGTGATGTGAGGCAGCAAAGGCCACAGATGAATGGAGGAGCTGCTCTCTTAGAGGGCTCATACTTCACCCCATTGTCAGGCCCGGGAGGGTAGGGTGACGATGGAGCTCAGGGTGGGGAGGTGACGCCAGTTAATGCCGAGCGCCTCTCCTCTGCGCCCCCCCCACCCCCACCCCCGAGGACAAGATATTGACCGCCAGGCTGCCATAAAACATCTGGCACAGCCGAGGAGAGGCAGGGGGAGGGATTGGAAAGGAATTACCAATGTGGTACATTTCAGCTCCTTTTTTTTTTTCCCATCAGTAAAAATTACTGTGTGGGTGTTTCTTTCATTGGCAATGGTAATGTTGTTCGATTTTGTATTTTAAGGAATTGGTTGATGCTTCTTTGTGTGTACTCGCACAGTGTGGTGAACAGATATGAACACACTGTCGATGAATGATTTTGATCGAATATCAATGTTTTCATTTTCACATAATACATCATCGCTTGCCCTCAATGAAAGATTGGTAAAGTCAGTAAAAGCTTTCTGCATATTTTAACAGAAAATGTTATTCATTAAGTCCAGCATGATCTGTCTACTTCTTCAGCTGGACCATAAACTCAGTAATAACCTTTTATCAGAAGCAGGGCTGACACTATAATATGACATTTTCACCCAGATTCTGCCAAAGAAAGAAAGAGAAAAAAGGCGTCTTGTAATCTCCCCATATATTAGGCTCCAGGAAGCCATCATATAAGATATAACAAGCTGTGATGAGGAAGGGGAACTTTCCCTCTGAAGAATAATAGATGAGTCCTGACCCTCTCACAGCCGGAGCAAAGAGTCACAAGTTCTCGGTGTAAGCCACCACCATTCCAATTTCTCACTTTGGAGAATAACAGCATCCCCTGAGCATGAGGTGAGGTGGGGGGGGGTCGAGGAGGGAGGCTGTAAGGAAGGGAGAGGACAAGCTGGTGCCTAAATCAGTGGCATGGGCCTCAACTCTGCCCAATCTCGCCAAGGCTCCAAGTTTGACCCTTAAAATATTGAGATGAAGATCGTCGAATGCATGCTAACCACCAGTTAACTGGAAATCATGTTTGAAAGGCTTGCCTTTGTTTTTGGGCTTTCTGGATCTGTTCAGATCCAGAAAGCCCAAAAACTGGAAGTGTTCAGTTCAGTTCAGTTCACTGTTCAGTTCAGCTGCGTCAAACCAAATGATCAGTGGGGCTTTATATTTTGGCAGTGACACGGAGAGGCTAAGGCTCAGTCTGTTTACTGCTGAACCCTATCAGGGGAATTAGTCTAAGAATCTTCTGAGAAACTGTCCCGACTGACTCCATACCTGCCAAAGCCTGGAGAGAATGTCCCTCTACATTTTGCACACGGCCCTAATTGTAGTCCCAAATTCACATTTACTGTAGTCTACTCTCCAAGAATGATATTAAAACAATTATCGGGATTTATTTACATGGGCTTTACAAATGAGGGCTAATTATTGTGTCTTAATGATGCCTCTTAGTGCAGCTACCTCTGCAGCCAGCGCTATGCAGAGATAACAGAAGGGACATTTGCTTAGAGGATTTAGCAAAATGTCACCGCCACTTTGTGCACAAGGATGATAACTTCATTCATCCATTATCGTGGCAAACACCTGCAATGTAGCACAAGAGACCATGGGGCTATGGGCTAGATAATTACTAATGAATCAATATGGAGGGAGAGAGAGTTGAGTTAGAAGACAGAATTGTCCCCCGCTCTCTCTCCGTCTCTTCCTCTCTCTCTCTGAAACAACCTGGGCCTGATAAACCTTTAAAATAAGCAGGCAGAGAGGAGGACAAGGTGAAGAATGGGGCTGGCACTCATCTGTTCTCAACATGGCAGCTTTGTTTGTTAGCCTCACTGGCTGCTGATATCTCTGTTTTATCCTTGGGCTCTATTTTCATATGAATATATTACTAGAGAGAGAGATACAAAGTGAGGTACAGAGAAAGATAGGGCGGAAGAGAGGTTGAGAGTGTAGGAGAGAGGGGGATGAGCAAAAAAGAGGGAGAAAGAGGTTTGTACAGGTCGGAAGAGACATCCACGCTACATAATTTACCCCACAACACTTCTTACATGTCCTTCATGTACTTTGACTTTTACAAGTTTGTAGCAAAGTGAAAATGGTATCGAATGTGAGTACCATGCAAGACTTGAGTGTGAATGCTATCTGGTTGGAGGTGATTGTAGCTAAATGCATTTCTGCATATTCAGTTTGCTCTAAACCCCCTTGTGAGAGGATTCTAATGGTGTCCTTATAGCCATGACAACCGACCAAAGGCCCTTTCTCCCATGGCGTTTTTAATGCTCTTCACTTCTGCCATTATCCCACCCGGGCCTGGACCTCGATCAGAACGACAGTTGATGGGGAAAACAGATGTCCCTCACAAGCGTAATGAGGGATCGTCGTCAAGACCATGTCCATTTCTTAGCCCCTAACCCTCTGAGACAGCCGGGCTGCTGTGGGATGCATTTCTGCGAAATCCCCCAACCGACGAGGAGAAAAGCGGCTACATCTCGAATATCGAGTGAAAGGAGCAGAGCAGAGCCCGACGCGAGCGGAGCACTCCTCACTCCTCAAAGGACAGCTCATTCCATCCTCCATATTGCTGGATAAAGACGCGGAATCACATATGGCAAAGTGGTAATGGCGAAGCAGCACTTAAATCCCCTCATTTAAGTGCAAATAGGTGTCATTTTGGAAGGCCTAAGCAGCTGGCTCCGCAATGTCACCCTAACTCCATGTGACCACTTGCCGGGGGTTTGTTTCCTCCGTGGCAAAACAGAGAAGAGGAGAATTCTCTGAACGTTTAGCCACCGCGGCAGACACCGCGCGGATAGGAGATTACTATGATGGATGATGGGGTAGTGTTCTAGCCACTTTATGTGATTCGCCATATGCAGGACTCTGGAGAAATAGATAGAACAAGTCAATGTCAACTAGTGAATCATCCGATGGAAATCTGTCATCCAATGCTACCCTGCTGGGTTCCACTTCCAACGGAGACCCTTTTTATTTTGATACTCCCATTATACATTGCTTATGAGGCATTATAAATGCTGTCTTAAGGCATTACGGTGTTCATAGGAGTTGTTGTTCTGGTAGCGGGTCTCTTATTGAAGTGCATTGCTTATGGAGTAGCCTGGTCTTGTTATGCTAGCAGGGTGGTCATTAGTGTATGTGGCTGGCTCTACGGTCTGGTCTAGTGGGCCAGAAGCAGCCCATATTTCAGAGCAGATGGCTAAAGTAATGCTTTAGTCATTTCTCCTTGACTTGTCCTACATTGTTGGACGTCCAATGCAATGTGACCCGCGACTCAGATTTGGAATGTTAAATCAACCTGTTTCACAGTTATTGCATCACACTGAGGCAGCAGATACCTTGATAATAAACAGAACCCTTGGGCCACAGACGGCTAGCTTTTAACAGTTAAGTTACTCTATAGAAACATATACTTGATTAAATAATTTTTTTAATGTCTAGCTCTAGCTACTGAAAAACAATGTCAGTTGTACATTACTTTCATTTTTTTTGGTAACACTTGATATTATTTTGCCCTATTTACATGCGCCCTTGCTGAATGTTCTTCCTCTTGTTTCCCTGTCTAGTTGAAGTTTTGTAATAACTTGTCTGAAAACAGTTAAATGCCATGTTAATAACTCGTATTAATAATTTGACCTCGGGATGCTTTCTTCAACTCCACAGGTCATTCTAGTGTTGATATTAATATTTAATTAGGCTTGAACCCACTTGTTTTAATGTACGTCGATGGTATTTCCTGGCTCAGTGGATGTACTGTATAAATGGAAATATTTGAACATGATATTTACATTGGATAGTGTAGTGCCTGGTCCTATCACAAGATGGTATATTGCCTTTGGAGTTGATGCTAGCCGTACCATGTGATTATATGCAAGGTCAGGTTTGGAATTAGTACACTATTGACATGGACTTTCCAACATGTAATTACAAATCATTTGTTACCTCGTAGAACAAAAGAATATGTTATAACATCAGTAGTTATGTGTGTTAGTTCAATGTGAATAGCTATAAAACCACTGTGGTACACAGCAATTTGGGGAACTTAAATGTAATAAAAAGTGTTGCCTACTTTTTATATGATTTGAAAACGGTTTCATCCCTGAGTAGAATCCTTTAGTTGGTTGCGTACCTTTCATGTGGCTTGAAGGAAAATGAAACAACAATTTTGTTGTTGTTGTATGTATTGAGTTTTTTGAAGATAGGCACTGCTACTGCACATTGCCTAACCTGGATTTAAAATATAAGCTTAGCAAAAAAAAGTTCAATAGTTGTCACCAATATGTAGCCGAGCCTTTATAGTATTCATATATTCCACAATACTCTAAATGTACAATGGGACAGAGGGTATTTCTCCATATAATTCTGAGGGAAGGTTTGGTTTGATGGGCTGGGCTTTCATTCTGCTCCAGAGGAGAGATGGAGCTGTTCCCTAACGGTCATCTTGGAGGTAATTTCTCCGGAATAAACATTTGTATAAGACGACCACCGTATAAGCCTCCGTTATTCGCCTGAGATTTTGTACATGCTTTAATTCAAGTTCAAACCTCTACAGTTTCCTTTTCCAAGTAGAAAAATAAATGTCAGCCTGTAGTACTCCAACCTTTTCTTTCCAATGAGAATGGATAGCTGTATTAACTCTTCTGATTATCATGGCATTTCAGACCAGCAAGCAGCATGGTGTTGGATCAATACTCTTTTAATGGAACACATAGAGAGTTGGGCTACACAGAGCCAACAAATGTTTTTCATTTGTTTCCTATAGGAAACGCAGGAGCAAATAAGATGAAGGGTGGTGTGGGCGTGGGAGAGAAGACATTTGCATTTTCTATGTCCAGAAACTAGAGAATACATTGAATGTCATTCTAGAAGAATCTGGTGGCTTCGTCAACTCATTCTGTAGCAAAACTGATTCTTTTCGAGTTGTTATTCCTGTTGATGGGTGAATGCATGTGGGATTTGCATCCCCAGATCCTCTTTGTATAATTTTGTAGACAGGAGACGAAAACCCTGGCAGAGAGACTGTCTGCATCCACAAGGAATTGTTTCGTTTTATTTCATTAAATTGTTTTTTTTGTTTTGTTCATCAAAACCAAATTTTTTTTCCCATCATTCTATCCCCCGACCCTCCCCCATTCATTCCGGGACGCATGGCGGCAGGCGGAATAGGAGTTGCGAGCTGATATGATGTTTCCTTGCTCACGGCGTGGCCTACCTTGGCTGCTAACTGTAATTTACTTTTCTCTCCGTCGCCCCCAGTCTGCCTGGGCCCTGGTTTGTTGAATGATGTGCTAATCCATTATATTCTTCAGACAAGTGTATCGACCAGTATAAACAGACTGGAGGGCACAAACCTAAATGAAAGCCGTAGTTTCCCTCTGAATCATTTAACTAGCTCCCGGAGCAAGTGCAGCAACATAACAGCCTTTTTCTCAGCCTACTGAATATACATTAAGATGCCATTAAAGTAGCCTGTAAACCCAGGCTGAAGACAGTGGTGAGGATGCTCATGTTGCATCCAGCTTTCCAACCTCACCGTCTGCCCCTCCTCTTCTCGCTCTTCTAGCCCGCCTCGCCCAGATGTGGTCCTCGTCTGTCCTCACATGTATTCCAGAGAGTTCCAGAGAGCACATTAATGTGGCTGTTGGAAAGCCCATCCTCTATACCTTAGCTTTTTCATAATGAAGTGTAGTTGTTTCCACGTAGCACTGTGAACCACATTACACTAACAGCCTGAAGAGACTGTAACTATAGATAAACTTTGATAATTATATAACCACCGAATAAACCTGCATTACCCACCGCTAATATCTCGGTATATAATGTCCCTTCAGGGGAGAGGAAAGTTGCCAGTTCAACGAATCATGCGAACTCACATTACACATTTTGCTCAGATAATTCCTTTAAAAGTCATGATTGTGCTTTCTTTGTTCTGGCTGGCGTTCTTAAAAGTTGTCTTTTTAACGCGTCACTGCACCGTGAGCAAGTAAACAAAAAAAACCAGAACCCAAACAGCCAGTCGTGAAGTGTTTCTCATTTACAGACACACATGTACCCGCTAACCCACTCATTTACTCAGCTGAGAACAGCTGTAATTATAGCTGAATGTTTCTGTTTGTTTTACTCATTACAATAACATGCATTTAGTAAAAGTTGATAAGGAGAGTTGCTGTGGAACCCTGCAATCTGCTTTGACACCGCCATTAATTATACGCTAATTGAGATATGAACAGGGGTTTGTTTATTAAGAGAATAAGACAGAGACGAGCTCTTGCAGCTGCAACAATGCCTGGCTGCAATTCCTCTAAATGTTGTTACTTATTCTTTTTTTGAACGCACCAATACAGTCCCATTATGTGGATCTTTCACTGTCCTCTGTGTATCTTTAACACATTATATAATAGAATGCTGTGAAATTGACTTTTAAAGTCTGGCCATAATCTCACCATAGCCTTGTCATGGTTAGTCTCACCACAGTCTCACAATAGTCTCACTGCAGTCTCATAATAGTCTCACCACAGACTCACAATAGTCTCACCATAGTTTCATGGCAGTCTCCCAATAGTCTCACCGCAGTCTTACAATAGCCTTACCACAGTCTCCTGATAGTCTTACCATAGCCTGTCTCACCATAGAGAGCCACTTGGTAGAGATATGATTTGAGCGTGGGGACTTGCCAGTTGGCAGACGGGTAATGAAAGTCTCTACGGAGCGCAGAGGTAGAGCAGGGAGCAGGCCACGCTACGCTCAGTGTGCCAGACAGACCATGCTAAAGCCACTAATCAGTCCCATCAGTCAGTCCCTCCCTGTCAGCCCACAGGCCAGATG
>JACXGI010007938.1:18365-35517 GCA_016801175.1 Esox masquinongy
GAAACGGGACATGCTAGTGCATGCCAAGACAATAAATAGGCATGTAATAATGTCACAATATAAACGTGTGCACAACCCTACCGAAACACACACACACTACCATGCCCCCCCCCCCCACACACACACACACCAAAGAATACGCTCAAATACACAAATCATAATCTGGACGTTTCTCTCACCTCACCAATCCAGATTTCATACCTCCACTCTGGACAAATGCATTTAACCTGCCCAGGAAACAGCTGTATTCAGATTAACATAAATCAGCAGTTGGTTAGAGCATGTTTAGCAGTGCATTAACACATTTTCCACAGTAATGAGTTGCTAAGTAATTGCATTCCTGCCCCTGAATGCGAGCAGTTCATTACTTAACTACAACTATATGATTTCCTCCACCAAAACATGAATTTAGGCTCTCATGAGTATTGTTCCTCTTTAAGTTGATTTCAGATTAAGCAAAGGTGGTTAGGATGGTGTTTTTTCTTCTCCTGCTACCCCCAGTCAAGACATCTACCAGCCTTTCAATACTGTGGAAAATATCTTATGATGGTTTAGTGGAGGTATTTTGCCTGGCTTTGCCCAAAAAAATTCCAGTGTTAAAGGAGCAATGAGTAGATTTTATTTTTTGTAATATCTGAAAAGGTCAATCTATATATCTGTAGTGATAGTCGAATGAAAGTATTTTGCAGTATTTTTCCCCTATCACTTTCAGACAGTCTAAATGCAGACTTTCTAAGCCACATTAGCTTATGTTTTTCAGTGGACAAGCTGCTTCTCCCTTCCATCAGTGTCACTCAGAATCATGGTCATTTCTCCCTGAAGCACACTGACGAACAATGGCAGACTGTTGCAGTCTCCTGGGAAATCCCATCATTGAATAGTGTAAGGAATCATTGCTCAATCTAAATCGCTGTGAAATATCTTTCAAATCAAAAGATGTCATTTTTGCCGCTTTTTGAAGCCAGTGGGTGTGAGTGAAAGTAAAAGAGTAGCGTGAGCGGGAGGTGGGAGTTGATTTGGGTGCTTATTGTTCTTGCTGCAATTCACCAAGCTTCCACATGGACTATGCATTGTAAATTGCCCCTATGAGGTCCTGTGACTATAACAATGAAACCGGATCCGGATCTGCTGGTCATTAATTAAAGGCCGGTGCAGTTGTAGACCTTGCGACAACTTGGCACCTGTCTTACCTCCGATCACTAAACCACATCGTGCTGCGTTTTGATGACCACACATGGCTCGCATCAAAAAATTAGCCTTTTCGTCTTATTGAACCACCAGTCGGTAAACGCCAGCTCTGAGCCAATCAGAAAGCAGAAGAATACGCTTATAAAAGTAAATGAGAGTGAGAAGAAGGGGGGCGTTTGTTTTCAGGCCTCTCGGCTGAGATTTGGCACACATATTAAAAGAACGGTCCCTCAGTACAAGTTAGCGACTCTGAGCACAGACATGTTTCTGTATTGCTGTTAGTAGGGAACCAGACTTCCTATGGTCTTATTGCTGACATAATTGGGACTATTGAATTGCGGCATTGGTGGTATCTGGCTCTGCTCCAACATGTAGCTGTCAGTGGGGTATAGTGTGTCTGCCCGTCCATACTTGTAAATACGTGTTGGAGGAAAAGATATGGTACTTGTTGATCGTGTTTCATGCCACACTCTCATTCAGACAGTGTCTCTGACTCATCTTTCATGGGACTTAGCCAGGCAAAATCAGCAGCAAACGTATCAAAACAACCAGAGTGGAAAAAATATGAGTTTACACAAAGGCAGGTGGAGAAATTAAGGATGATTTTATTTCCTTATCTTTCCCTGGAATTCATTACTTTGCAGTCTGTGCTATGCAGTGACAGGTCCTGGCTTGTCAGAAAAGACTAATGGCTTGTCTTCCTTGTGGAGGAAAAAACACCAGCTTGTCGACATAAGTAATCAACTTGTTCTTCTCCAAAAGGAAATCTGAATGATCTTAAATTGAAAACAAACAATAATTTCAGATACAGTACTCCACTTTATTTGACACCCGCCCCCCCTCTGTGTTACGGGGTTATTGTTTCACAATTCAAGTTGTTATCCTCCATGTGACATATGCAATGTTAGCAATCAAACAGACAGTTATTATTATGAATGATATTTTGTCCTGACTGAGTCCCTAAAGGAAAATGTACCAATCAGAAGTCAAACTTGAAAGAAATGTCTCGACACATCAAACCTAGAATTCATAAGTGCACCTCTAGTCTGATCTGTGTTGGCTTTACCGCTGTATCTGGGCTGAAAATACTGTTTTATTTAAAAAAGAAAAAAAAAAGAAAAGAAAAACGACTGCAAGGAGCCTGAAACAAAGGGAGGCTGTGGGTTCTTTAGAATTGATACTTTCTATTTCAACTCTGACAGAGGCGTTGATGTTAAAGTTAAGTTCTAAGCGGGAAAAGGGCAAAAAGAACAATGCAGCAGTCCTTGAAAACAGAGCGGGGAGTCCCACCGCGAGTCGACTGTATACTTCACTCACTTCTCAGTTAAAGGTTGTCTTGATTAAATGACAGCCACTTTGTTGTTTACACACGGATGGCAGCAGCAACAGACACGCACACACACGCATACACACAGACGCCTATTCCCACATATCCTGAAGACAGTATAGTAGGGCTGAACTGAGATGAGTTAAAGAGAAAAACATAAAAACATCTGGATGGTAAAAAAAGAACTGTAACCACCTCCAAAATCTAGGACAATGTGAATCGAATATCATTATTTTTGCCTTGATAGTATTTCCACTACAAATGAAATAGCATTTTCTTATTTATGCCTGGTTTTGAAGAAGAGACAGAGAGATAGCTGACAGGAAGAGGCGTAAAGAAAGTTAGCTGTTTTAATGTACTTGGCAAGGTCAACTTTAACCGCTGAATGTACTGTAGGGTCCTCCGGGAGTAGCCAAAGTTACCCATCGCCCACCTAATAAACCCAGGGAGGTGGAACAGGAGACCATGTTTACACTGCTGTTAAATTAATTACCCTAACTCAACACCACTGAACACAGCAGGAACACGCCAAGGCCTGTGTTGTGCCTGTGTTCTCCGCTGTTGTGTGTCTTTCCACGTAGAGAAGCCAGAGATATCTGAGTCACAGCAGGATGGTAGTCTCTGGACACTCTTTCGGCTCTGCTTTGAACACATGCTGGTTGTCTTGGCTTGAAATGATGATGACACCCCTCAGATTGTGAGTTAGCATTGATTGTCCAATTGAAAACGCGTGTTTGCTATTATTTCGAATGAATCTACTTGTATCCATGTGCTACCAAGTTTTTTCTTTTTTTTGTGGTTAATGTTCGGCGTGTGCCTTCATAAAACTAAAGTGTTATCAGTGCAGTGGAGATTCTCAGAATCGTCATAGCTGAGCCAATTCAGATTTCGGTAAGATTGTGGTCCTGTATTTATTACTGTGGTGTTTGATAATGTTCGTCTGCAGTGCACATAGGCAACATGAATGATCACCACCAGAATGTCAACTAAAGCTGCCTTTCCACACCGGCGTTATTACGAGGGCTCTCAGCAGCGTTTTGAAAGATGCCTTTCTGTTATTTATGCAGCGGCTCCCACATTTGTGTAAACATAAAATCTCATGCTTTATTACTTCCCTTTTGCACCCAGCGCCTTGACCCCAGTCATCGTAAATGGAGAACTAGTAGGGAGCTAATGGAGACAGATGGGAATATGGCATGCCATTTACTCAAATTGGTGAAGTAATTAACCTCGAGGTGCTTCGGTTTGCAAGAAAGATTGTTAGAATATCTGGCGGAGAGGGCCAGATAAACAGACTCCCGGCCTAACCACCTCTGACAACTGCATCATAAACTAGACTCATTCTGTTCAATTGACCTGTCAACGTTTCAAGACCAAATAAAGATTTGTATTACAATGTAGTTTGGGTTAGGAGATAGCGGAGGGAGCCTCTTCTGCCACACCAGCCAGGCAGATATAGCTCCACTATGAGGGCTGCTACTCTCTCCCTCTCTTTCTGTCTGACTCCCACTTTCTTTCTCAATTCAATTTCAATTTAATTTCAATTTAAAGGTCTTCATTGGCAGGGGAAGCATTTGTTTACATTGCCAAAGGAAGTGGAAAATGATAAAAGTGGGAAGACATTTTTTTAAAAATCTGTAAATCTCTTTCTCTTTATCTCTCTCTCTCCCTATCTCTTTTTCTGTCTCACTCTCTTTCTTTTTACCTCACTTTTTCTGAGCAGATTTCACATTTTCAAAATAACATGCCGGCCAGAACTGAAACATGAATGGCAAAAATGAGCATTAAATACATGACACAGAATGAAGTACTTACACAAATTATCATGAAAAGTTATTTCAATCAATCATCAAACACAATGGCCCGATAAATACTAATTACAACTATCCATATGCCCTAACATTGTTAACCCTCTTTTGTCTGTGCCATTTTGTCGATAGTGTAATCATAATATGTACCATAAAACGCAATAAACATATCACAGCTGTGTTATTTTTTTCCTAAAATGATTTTAGCAAAAATGAACAATCCTGACAAAATGTCACTCACGAGCATGAATGTCCAGAAACAATACTTTATTGGACCTTTTTCCATTTTGTCCTTGATTAATTCAATGATGCTGTATATACAGAGAATATAATAACATACACAAGCTAACAAATCACTTCAAAAACAAAGCAAGGTCAAAAATGTGTTTTACATATATATTGTGCTGTATACATTATATATAGCATTGTAACTTATTGTCGTTCTTGAGTATTGGATCCGCTGCCCAGCCACTTTCATAAAGAGGTCATGACTGAACTTGATTTTCTTCTGTGACATTAGTTCTTTTTCTCCTTTGAGCTACAATACTCCACCACCATGCTTCTGAACCCCTGATTTTCTGTGGGTCCCTTTACCTCTCCTTTAACCTCACCCTGGCCCCTTGCTTGGTCCATTCTTGCAAATAGCGACTTCTCTTTTGCATGAATAAGGACTGATTATTGATTGAATAACTGAATAAAAGTGCAAAGACGTTTTTCACACATGTAGATGAAGTTCACATTCAATGGAGTAGTTTGAATCAACTATGGCTATATGTTTTAATTTTGTTTGATCGGATTTACTCGAACGGGTTTTTCGTCTTTTGTTGACATTTGCGTTTACTGTTTTGCAAAAATGACCTTAGCATTTGAATTGGATGTAAAAGCAATGACAAATTACTATTGCTGTGGTCATTAGGCTATAATGGAGATAAACTGGACCCCAAATTAAAGAGGCCTTAGCAATCGAGAAAAGCTGTAAACGCCAGAGTCCGAAGCCGCTGTACGTCCTCTGCAAATCCATCTGTGTGGGTGTGCTGTGACAGCTTTGTGGAAGCAGATGGGAGGCCGGCTGGTGATTGGCGGTGTTGTGGGAATCAAGCCATGGTGTTCAGGATGGCCATGGTCAGACGAGTAAGACACAGAGGCCAAACCATGGACCCAGTCATGTGCTCAAGGCCCTTCCTCTGGCGCATCGAAATACAGCACACAAATTCTTTGGTTTTTTAATCTTCCTGTCAGTCCAGCAGAGTCCGTCATTGTTTATCTATGATTTCATGACACAGTAGTGGGACGCAGAGGCGAGGAAGACAAGTATGTAGACGGAGGCTGTCGGTCAGGGGCGGCATGTGTGGTCTGACACCGGAACTACATCAATGCCTAGTTTTGAAGGTGGCAGGTTTGGATATCTGACCGGTCACTGAAAGGTTGCTCAACAGAAATGTGAACGAGAATGTGTTCCTGGTCAACTTACCTGGGAAAATAAATGTAAAAATATTTGAAATACATCTGTCTAAAAATGGGCGTCATTCCTAATGGAACCATGTCCCATATGCCGTTTCCATACCCCAGAGGGCTGTGGTCAGAAGAGATCACTGTGGATGGGAATGGGGAATGGGGGGGTGGTGTTTGGAATGCACACATGGTCACTCTCAGCCCTTCGTTGTTTAGGTTCAGTGTGTTAGTATTCCAGAGACTCACCTCAACGTTATGCCAGCGCGCTCTGTACTTACCACCTCCTCCTCCTCCCTGGGTGTAATTGGGATTGAATGGGGCTACACAACAACAGCAGTCACACATTATACATGTTTTTCATGCTCCTGCCTCTTGAGTGGCACATTGGCCATCCGCCTCTCCACCTTGCACTTGATTATTTTACCTGGAACTGGAGGAAGCATTCTGTGCTTTATAGGACACGCACTGGCATTTACACTGCTAGCCAGCCATCTCTTGCTGAAGACGGATGAAACAATAAAACACAGGCTCTGTCAAACAGCATGTACCTGCATTTATCTCCATGAGTATGGATTTTAAATGTATTGTAGTCTGTGGAATTTGGAGCATCTGTAAACAAACAATTGTTTTTTTGTCTAGAGTTTGTGCCCTATTTTTTTGCTCAGCTTAAACATTTCCTGGAGGTTTGATCCTGTGGTTTATACTACACTTTACATCCAGTGGTTTATACTACACTTTACACCCTGTGGTTTATACTACACTTTACATCCAGTGGTTTACACTACACTTTACATCCAGTGGTTTATACTACGCTTTACATTCAGTGGTTTATACTACACTTTACATCCAGTTGGATTCAGTGCTTTAAATCTCCATGAAATTTACTAGTTGTCATTTGTACAATGTGGGAGGGATTTTCGGCTTGACTCTTCAGTCTCTTGGTCCATCGCTGTGATTTGCATGCGTTGTTTTGACAGGGGGTAAAATGGCTGAGACCCTGTGTGAAAAGGTGTGTGTCTGTGTGTGTGTGTGTGTGTGTGTGTGTCCTCGTTCTGACAACTGATTTGACACTGACATGTGATTTGGGTCTACCTCTAATAAGTGAATTAATGGGAGGTAAAACAGAGCGATCTGTCATGTTTCCAGTACCTTAACAGCTGGCTGGCCTGTCCTTTGGTGACAAGCTAGTTTGTCCTGTGCAAATCTTCTGTCGCCCAAAAACTGGAAGCGAAGAGACGGGGAAGAAAATGATGTGGTCGTGGCAGAGAGAGCCGAGTGAGGAATTCCTTGTCAGACTTAGCCAGCTGTGCCAATAATATTATCTTCAGTAGCATTAATCACGCTCATCCTCCCAGCCCCCTGTTACCCGCCAACATTCCCAGGAACCTGTCAAGTTGCGCTGGGGAAAATGGCCGCCAGCCTCCCCACCTGAAGGAGGGAACATTTAGATGTGGCATACTCCGCTTCAAAACCCCCAGTCTGTCTGATAAATGAATAGGAGTTTAGATGTCTGTTGGTATCATTCTATACCTGGAGGATCTGAAACAGACTATTAACAGCCCAAAGAAAACCAATTACATCTCTTGCATTAAGAATTAGTGACGAATAGTCATTAGTGTTTTTATGTGGAATAATCTCGTAGTGTGGTTTTATCTCCTCTATAATGTTGGCTGTGTGAACTGGTGGGTAGCTTATCTTTTGTTGCTGTGGCGATAGAGATTCCCGACAATCCAGAGCCACTTGAGTGTCTGGGCTTTTCAGACACCTTGTAGTATGTCTTCCACTGGTCTATGTAACCTCAAAGGCAGTTTGGTATTGCTTGGCCACAGGGATAGAATATACTATAGTCCAGACCGGGATTTAAATAGTATTGGTTTTCAAATGGATTTTTAATGTTTGATTGATTTGGCCTAACCGAATTGCCAAATGGGAATAGTTTCCTGTAGACCAATACTGTTTAAACCCTGGTTTGACACACCACCACAAAGCCGCATTCAAAGCATCAACTCTCTCCCTCACCTGGACTGTGAAACTCTGACGGTCCGCCCTTGTAATAAAAGACGGATTACTCGTTGTGCTGGGAAAGTTTAGCTTCCCTCTGAGGGTAATGTGGTGTTAGACTTGAAAGGCGTTTGGGCTTTTGACACATATTTAGGCTTGTGGGGAAGGTAAATGCCTAGAGGCTTTTTAGAATATAAAATGGTCTGCAGCTACACACAGAACTGATACCAAGCTGAGACTCCCACAGGGCTCTGCTCAAAAGTAGTGTACTTAGGAGTGCAGATTACTATACTTGGGGCCTAGTATCAGTGAGTCATACAGTAGACACTAATTGTAGCTACCGTAGCTAACCTGCCTCTGTAGTCTCTAATATGTACATAAGCTTGTTACATAGTGTGGGTTAATGCATTATAATTGTAAGGAAATTATATGCAATCAATGAATAATTATGAGGAAAAAAACGGTCACATTGTCTAGGTTAATTCGTTCCTTTATTGTATTAACTGTCACATTCAATGTTTTATCAGTGGCTGTATAATCTGTGCTTGCAGAGTGAATTGTGCAATTTGCCTTGGTAACCTTGAGTCAATCCAACATGTTTATGCCCTATGTCTAAGCCCTATGGCTCTCCGATCAAACAAAAGTACATTAGGGTAGTGCATAATTTGTGACGCAGCCTACTACTAGAACACTACTTCCTAGTCACACTAGGCAACATCAAAATATTTTACATAAATAACCCTATACGTGATCTTTACCTAAATACTTGATATACATCTCGGATTATGATGTTGCTTTTCTAACTTGCAGAATTTCAATTCATCACAGGACAGCCTCAATGCTTAACTAATATCAAAACGCATTTGCATGACTTGCATGAGTCGAAAGCAAACAATCTGAAGTCTAATCTTCGTCAGGGTTATGAAAGAGGCATGTATTCTCCAACAGCCGACAGACACAGAGCTGCATAGAATCTCATACGAATCCGACAATGGTTCTGAAGATGTATTTATTAAGTGGCTTCGTGTTTCATTTTTTTTATCCGTCAAGAGATGTTGTCTCATTCCATCCTATCACATGTAGTCTGCTCTTCTGCTGATGTCAGTGGATAAAAGCATCTACTGTATAGCTGTCATTGTAAAATAAGGGTTTGGGGTGACAGGGGTGGTTTAAGGAGGACAAAGAGATCTGGTGAAGACAACCAACCGCTAGAACTCAAACACGGTTCTTCTTTCCAGAAGCTATCTTCCGGATTTTTCTGCTCTATCTCTCCAGCCACACGGCACAAACCTATAGCCCAGTGTGGATGTCAGTGGCATTGCCGTTCTGGACTGTGCTACTATGATGTGTGAGCCGCTGTAAGAGAGGAGCTTTGCTCCAAGTTTTCTCCAGGACTTAGTGAGACTCGTGAAGCTGTGGATCTTAGGCCGCTGAGCCCCCTGGTTTCTGCCTTGTAAGCCCTGTATACCGGACGGCCGTAAATTCTGCTTACTAAACGGGAACGAAATGTCAGCTGGCCCAGCGCTCGCGCTGTTTTCCAAAGGGCTCCCTGTTCCCTGAATAGTGTGCTAGCTTTGAACGGAGCCCTTAGGAGGCCCAAAGCCCTTTGGTCAAAGCAATACCTCTGAACGGAGAGTAGGGTGGCATTTTGGACGCGAGCTCAGGCCTCTCAGACGAGCTAGCTGTCTGACGGAGACACATCTGTCTGCCTCCGTCTGACCGGACTAAGCTCTTCTTCTTCCTCCTCCTCCACCGGCTCCGTTCCTCCATCCTCCTCAGGACTGGAACAAGAAGCGCGTGTCACAGCCGCAATTGCTTTAGAATCCGCCGCGACATGAGCCTAATAGTGCGATTTGGTGTTCCAGGCGAGGCCCTGTGACGGCCATAAGTGCACTGCTGGGGAGATTTCCATTGACTGGCGTGGTGTTATGGGAGGGAGGGCGAGAGAGACAGAGGGGGATAGGGAAGGGCTGAGATACCGCTCTCCACTCATTTCCTGGAGAAGAAAAGGCGCAGGCATTTAGCCGTTTCTTCTCCTTTGAAGAGGTGGATGGTTTCTTTGTGAAATGCATCTGTAATACATCTCACTGTATCTGATGATGGCACTCTCATTCATTATACCCGCGAGATGCTATCACGGGGCAATCTGACTCCGTAGGCACAACGTTTCATAGGAATCACTGGGAACCGCAGACATTTTCGTAGCCGTGGTAGATGTTTATATGGCGTGAATACCCATGTGCCACAGGAGACAGTTGAGCCCTCACTCCCCTCCATTTGGACTATCCAGCTATCGTTCCCTCTGTCTTTTTGGCAGTAGTATTTGACACTTTTTATTGAGACGCTGGACAGCCAGAGGGGATACAAGTAGCTGCAAGCAGCAGCGGGAGAAGGTGGACGCTGGGGTTGAACCCCGGTCTCTGGTGGGGTGTTGAGTGTTTTACTATTTTGTCACCACTGCAGCACATCCCTGCACATGCAGTTTGGCTTTCTGACAGGGCTGTGCAACATGGGGCCAAAGGCAGAAGAGATACTTCACTGTGCTGCATTGGAGCATAGTCCTGAGCTATTAAAGGCAGACCATATCTGACACCTCTGTTAGAGAGAGAACAGGCTAGTCCTGTCCGGGTTGATTTTGAACTGATGGACGAAGTTTATTTCTGTATTTGTTTTTATCTTTGGACTTTATTTTGTTACTTGACAGCTGAAACGTTTGGCTGGACTGATCCAGGTGGTAATGATGGAACCGTTCGTCTCTCCCGTGGTGCCGTTGAGCCATCGCTACAGGATCAGATCTGATCACGCGGAAGGCCCCGCTTGTTTTCCTCTGTGATTTATGACGGCTCTGAAAAGGTCTGCCGATCCCATCGGCTCTTCCGGTAATTTGGCTGGATTCTCCGCCCCGTCAATAGAATGGATTCCTGACACTTCAGACGGCCTTTTTCGGCCCGTTTCGATAAATCAGAACTTCTTGTTTATATTAATTGATCGGCCGCAGATGGAGTCTCCCGGGTGGATTCGTCAAACGCCATGACCGTGGCCCGGCGCCGACACCGCGGCCTCCGCCTCACTCTGCTGCCTTGACGGGGGAGTGGGAGGCTCTTAGCCGCCTTTGGGAAAGCGGTAGGCCCTCCCCTCTATGCAGATGGATCAGTTGTTGGTAAGAAGCTAGGTGGAAACATAGCTGGATTAAGTGCTCCGTTCTGTGGCAGAGTTCCCCCCTCTCCTCTGTCCCCAGTCTGTCCCGCAGTCCTCCCCCTACAGCCAGGCCTCTTCGTTGGGTGATTGTTTTCACCGGCCTGATGTTTTGCCTCAATAAATCACAAGGGTTCCACAGAGAAAAGGTCCCACCGGCATAAATCCCTGAGCCAACGGCTCTTAATGGATTGATTTTGCGTTTGTCATCGGGAAAGTAGAAAAGGAGGGAGCACTCGGAGGACGTTGTCTGGGGGGTGTGAGGGAGTGGTGGGAGGGTAGAGAGAGCGTCAGAGCGAGGCGGCCCACGCCGTGGCATCAGAGGGTGTGTCACACGATTATACAAAGCGCATTGTAATTGTCCAACAGCGATTCATAAAAAAAGGACGACGAGATAACAGCACCGCCGTAACTATTGGCGTGTGTTGTCCTGTCAGGGCGAAGCCATCTAATCACAGTCCAAATGTGGATCCGTCTCCATCCCTCAGACTCGAATTGATTCCTGCATGCTGCTTATCGCCCAGCTCCTATAAGAATGCTTTATTTTACACGTTTATTGTTTCTGTTAATGTATTTTTTTGCTCTATGTAATGCAATCAGTTCCCCTTCAGAAATCTTGGTTCGGAACAAACGATCAACGCCAAGTGTGTTTAGATGAGAGGAATACAACGGTGTGTCTGAGGAACCGAGGGGGGGGCGGGCCGTCGGTATCACCCAGAAGGCTGAATCAGTTATTCAGAAACAGATAGTCAGCCATTAGGCATGCTCTCCAACGCCAGACAATCCTGGCCCGCATGGCACCTTGGAGACCTTGGCGCTGATAGAATCCCCAGCGCTGCATTCAATGTCCTTCATTACCAAACACACTTAGCCCCTTTAAACCCAGTGCAAAGCCCCTCCCGGAGACACACGCTATACACACGCTCACACACACACACACACTTGTAGACACACGCCACACGGGCGCGTGCACACGCATGCGGGTATCCGCTCACGAAAGGGTGCTTACAAATGCACACACACAAAGGGGGACTCGTTGATGGGCACGGACAAACACGTATACCCATTGTCGGCCGTTAGCCTCTCCTGTCTCATCCACACCAGAGGGAACGACAGGTAGGGTGTTGGGGGGGTGGGGTGCCCGGCCATCCCAGGACTGCCTGCGACCTATCTCTTCTGTTCAGGGCCGTATTAAAAGAGTTAACAAGCTATCTCCTAGCCCTGGGAACGGGGGGGGATGAAGTCAGTGGCGGAGGAGGACAGAGGATGAGTGGGAGTGCTTAATGAACAGTATGGAGATCAACGGATGCTCCCTGCTGGATAGGGGGAATTGATCCTGGCTCAGCGGAGGGAAGGATGTAGGAAGACAGAGGGAGAGAAAAGCGGGGCGGGACAGGGTGAGACAGAGAGAGATAGGAGAGAGAAGCACATACAGGGAGAGAGAGACTGATAAAGAGAGTGAGACATAAAGAGGGATAACAGGACAGACTAAGAGAAACAGGGTGAGACAGAGCAAAGGCAGAGAGAGAGAGAGATGGGGGAGAGGGTCACAGCAGGTTACTGAACACTGACGGGCATTTCCAGCAGCTGTCCTGGCACCATGCCACCCCGCCACTGATTCCTCGTGCCCCGGTGCAAACAAAGGCTTTTCGACGTCTCTCTCTTCCCCTGACAGGTCAAGGCTTGCTTCAGGAACACTTTGGAAGGGGGTAGGAGGGGGGGGGGAATGTGTGAGGCTGGTGGCTGATCACTGGGTCAGATAAGGATCCATGAAACCCTGCCCTTGATCCGCTCCCGGTTCGTCCCGGTGTCAGACAGTTTTTGATTCCTGGATCCTGTTGCTGCATCCCTGTTGTCCTCATGTCTAGATGATGTGTGTATCCTCTATAGGCTGGGGAATTTTACTAGTATTCCAGGATCAGAGATGAGGCACGTATCAGTCAAGCCTGGAGAAGTGTGTGTGTGTGTGTGTGTGTGTGTGTTTGGGAGAGTGTGTGCACATACGTATGTGCATGAAACCAGTGATCCGGGACTTTCTTTTGAATTTCTCTCTTCCTAGTTGCTGCCCTATAACTGAACTGATTTGAGTGGTCACTCTATTGCTCTGCTTGGCTGTCTGTCTGTCTGGCTACCTGTGCGCCTGTCTGTCCTGCCGGCTATCTGCCTCGCGGTCTGCCTGTCTGTCTGACTGCCTGTCTGTGCCTCGGTCTGCCTGTTTGTCTCTATGGCTGGCTGCCTGTCTGTCTGCATCTGCGTTTCAGTCTTAGCAGCTCCTCAGTAAGACAACAGGATCTTTACTATTTCCCCTCAAGGTGTCCTTTTGCCAGTGGAGGACTTAGGACCATAAATCAGCAGAGAGATGCACTCACCCACTCAGCAGAGAGCTGTGCTGTCTGTCTGTCTTGGAACACAGCGACAGCTAGGGTAAAATGAGGGCAGGAGACAGGAGACAGATCATCCAGCACTGTCTCTCTCCGGGCCAGTGTTCCAAAAGGTGCCATATTCCCTTACCAGTGCACTATCTTTGACCAGAGAACATTGTTTTGGACTCACAAAGGTGTACATATCTGTATACTAAGGCTTTATGGAAGGAGGGCAACAGCATAGAAGGATGGTGACAGTATGGCAGGAGGGTGACATTATGACAGGAGTGTGACAGTATGACAGAAGGGTGACAGTATGACGGGAGGGTGACAGCATGACAGGAGTGTAACAGTATGAAAGAAGGGTGACAGTATGACGGGAGGGTGACAGTATGACGGGAGTGTGACAGTATGACAGAAGGGTGACAGTATGACGGGAGGGTGACAATATGACGGGAGTGTGACAGTATGACAGGAGGGTGACAGTATGACGGGAGTGTGACAATATGACGGGAGTGTGACAGTATGACAGGAGTGTGACTGTATGACGGGAGTGTGACAGTATGACAGGAGGGTGACAGGATGACGAGAGTATGACAGTATGACGGGAGTGTGACAGTATGACAGGAGGGTGACAGTATGACAGGAGTGTGACAGTATGACGGGAGGGGGACAGTATGACGGGAGGGTGACAGTATAACGGGAGTTTGACAGTATGACGGGAGTGTGACTGTATGACTGGAGTGTGACAGTATGACAGGAGGGTGTCTGTCGTTGTGTCATAGACCTCGATGGTTAAACTGTCTTGTGGGAAGTCTAATGTTTTGAGGTGTTTCTACCAGTGGTCATGTACTGCTGCATGGGTTCAAATTTAGTCCATTGCTCTTTCAGAAAAAACTCTCTTCTAAATGTTTTACTGTCTTTATCCATAAAGCATAAAAATGGCAGAAATGAAGCTGAAAAATTTATATAATCTTAAAACAATACTTCCTTAGCATGTTGACTGAGATGAATGATGACATCTCATTGGGGACCTTTTTTAACTGGTTGCCTGGATCTCAGTTGATTTATACAAGGAGATCAGTTTCAGGAGTATGGACTGACCAACTAAGTACTATCCCTCTATGGTCACTGCAGTGTGTTGGGGGCTGGATACCTGCTATTTTTTAAGTTGTATACCTACAGTTACTTGGTCTCATTCAAGCATGTTGGCAGATAGAGTAGCGAGAGTTGAGGCCAGTATCTGAAAGGTTACTGGTTTGAATCCCTTGTTAATAACGTGAAAAATATGTTGTTGTGCCCTTAAGCAAGGCACTCCTAAACCTAATTTCACTGCATTTCAGCATTTGACATTTTCTCACACGGCTGAAGTTAGATGTCATTACCTGGCAATGCACAATCTGCCGTGTGTTAGGTAGTCTCTCTCTCTTGCTCACTCCCTCTCGCTCCCTTCATCCCATAATACCGCATTTTGCCACTTCTCCAGCAGACCTTAATCTTCCCCTCCCAAGTAAAGCCTGTCACTTCAGGGGGGAGAAATGGAAGGCTTCGAGAGGATAGGACAGTCCCAGACCTGATACCTTTATTATCACCTGACAGAATATTTACTGCAAATATTTTGACCTCTCCTTTCCTCAAAGCAAAAATCACTGCTGGGGAGAACAGTGGTGCGGTTTTGCCAAATATGGACAAGATTGTTAACAACAAATTAATTTAAATGCAATAAACTTTCTTCATAACAGATCAACAACGTACTGCATCTGTGAACTAAGATGTATTTGTCTTTTGACAAAAAACTCCAAGTAACACAATGTTACCCTGTGTAACACTGCAAAATTCAGTGAGGAAAACTGACATTCACTGTAGCTTTGTAGAGGAGGACAGTCAACAAGAATTTAGGGAGAAAAAGGGTAGAAGATTATGCATAGCACATCATATAGCCACAATGGGCTTTACATTCCACTCCCCAATACAATCAACAGTGACAAAAACACTATCCGCTGTGATGACAAGGCATATTACTGTGGACGTGTTCTGTGTGTCTATTCTATTGCAGGTGTATGAAAAATAATAAATGCCTGAACAAAATAACTCATTTTAAGCAGCTCTGACATGACAACAGAGAGAGGGAGAGAGAGAGAGCAAGAGAACGACTGAGGGAGAGAGAGAATAACTTTAACAATTAACTTCGAAGGACAAAAAGGGTAAAATTTCCCCCTGTGCTCTTTTTCTCCCTGGCCTGATTTTTATCGAGCTCTCAAAGCCCTCTTAGATCATCTTAATCCACTGTGGCAAAGTAGCTGAATATGAGATTCAGATTGTCTTAGAAATTCTACGCTACCAATCAGCTTTCTGACACCGCTTTTCTCTTCAACCTTCAGAACTTGTGACAGCAAAGACCAAAAGCCAACTCACAAAGGAGCGCACAAATGGCCAACTCGGTTAGCTAGCTGCCTAATCCACAGAACAAAGATAGCACTTGACACTTCAGAGCAGCTTCGCCTCAAAATTTTTTATCAATCACTAAATGTATTTATCTCTCCTTCTAATATACCGTATAGTGTATATACGTACTGTTTATGTAATGTACACACAGGATAATGTACACACTTTAACACACGAGGGTAGCATTTATTACACAGCTTCATATTGCTGTCAGGTGACTAAGACACTGTCATGCCTGTATAATCTGTCGCCGTCCGCGTTATATCACCCATGTCTGTCCGTCTGCCTGCAGAGTTACATATGAATGTCATTCCCACAGACTTTGCAGATAAAGCCGATTTCTGCTGTGCATGAACACGGGCGATTCAAAGAGTGCCTGCTGAAAACATCCCTCCAGACCTCCTCCGTAGGGGCAGAGCGGCCGGGTGTTGCGTTTTGCGGTCAGTGCGGCTAAAGTGTGTAGCGGACGTGCAACACGTCACAATTCCCATTATAGGGCCGAGGTAACCTCCGGCCCCTCCCCTCGCCACCGTACGGCCCGGTTACAGATCACTGGCTCCTCTGGAAGTCTAAAACATTTAAATCAAGTCGGAGGAGGGCTCCGTCTTGTGACGGGTTGTGGTGGAGCCCTCGGTCCCTCCGCACCTCCATCCACCCTGGTCACGCTGCGATGCGTCCTCCTGAAGAGGAAGTGTCTTCGGGTGGGCTCGCTGGTAATCTGACATTTGACTTTTATCCTCCCCTCCCTTAGGAGCGTTGCCATTGTGATTGTCCACTATCCATATCCATCGTCACTCTACCCCTTCCTCTCTCTCTCTCTCTCTCTCTCTCTCTCTCTCCTTTCTCTTTCGATACCTAAATTAAATCACCTCAGAAACAAAAAAAGAGCAAAAAGCATTGAAACACTAGAGGCTATTAGTCCTCTGTAAGAGAGATTAAATGTTCTCCCTGAGACAATGCTCTTTCTTTCCTCTTTCTCTTCCTCCCTCTCTCACCCTCTCTCACTACGTCTCTTCTCTGTTCCACCACATTGCTCTCTGTCTCCTTTACTGGAATCACTTATCTGCGGGTCCTCTGTGAATCTGAATAACACCACACAGGCCTCAGACTCGGGCCCTAAAACAAATCAATAAACCCTAATTTTCTTGTAACAGTTTCATATTAATCGGGTGATGGGGGCAGAATGAGGAATGTGTCGCTGGGCCGGGGCCGAGAGAGAGGAGAGGGTGGATCGGAAAATTAAGATGGGACGCACCAGGGGAGACCCCCTCCCTCCCCTCTTCCCTCCATCCTCCTCTCCTCCACCACCATCTCATCCCTCATCCTCGCCCTCGCTCCCTACCTACCCCCCTCCCTCCCTCCCCTCCCCTCCC